>PVKE010028386.1:0-20952 GCA_004027555.1 Craseonycteris thonglongyai | reverse complement strand
ATAGATGACTGCATAAAGAAGTTGTGGTACATTTACACAATGGAATACTACTCAGCAATAAGAAAAGATGAAATACAGTCATTTGTAACAACCTAGAGACCATCTTATGAAGCAAAGTAAGTCAGACTGAAAGAATCAAGAAACATATGACCTCACTTATAGGTGGAATATAAAACAAAGTAACAAAGAAACAAAATCTCATGGGCACAGTCAATAGCCTCGTGGTTACCTGAGGGTAAAAGGGAAGGTGAGTGGGTAATAGAGAGGAGCGTCAAATATATGGTGATGGAAAGAGAGCTGACTCTGGGTGGTGAGCACATAATTCAATTCATAGACAATGTAATGTAGAATTGTACACCTGGAACCTATGTAAATTTTGCCAACCAATGTCACCCCAATAAAATTAACAATTAATTAAAATGTCTTTATAGTGTCTTTATCAGACATTCAAAGTCTCATATAAAATTAAAGTTGGTGTCCTTCCCACAGGTGTCTTAGCTTCCATCCATCATTAAGGTATCGCAATGAAGTCCAGCTACCAGTTTGCAAGTCTGTGTTTCTCACCATAATGCAGTGCCTGTGTCTAGAATATGCTTAGCACATTGTGAAGCCTGTTGAGTGAGCAAATGGGTGATAGGGCAGCAAATATGACAGGACAAGATTGGCAGGCCCTGATTTAGTTTCTGTCAAGGGAACAAAAGAATGTTTAAGACTCCACCACTTTAAAAAAAAAAGGCCAGAAGGCTTGTGTTTTCTTGAGTTCCCTGTTAATAGGGGGAAGCCCAATTCAGGCTTATGTGCTAGCTCTCGCCCCATTCATTTCATCTTCAGTGCTTCATAAATCAGAATCCCTCTGGAGTGTGGAGATGAGGAGCTGGACTCTCAGGTGACAGGAGTACCTCATGATAAGATTGACTTCCAAGAGCCCCTAGAACAGCACCAGGACCATGATGGCTGTATCAGTCTTTGAATGACTGACTAAATGAACCCATTTGGAATAAAGACATATAATCACATCAGGGAGTCAGGCCACTTCTGAATCTAAATGAAAATAGCACAACCCACTGGTTCTCAGGCAGGACAGCAGATGGGCCTTGCCTCTGGCTGGATGATAGCCCTGGTGTGGAAAGCTCCCACCCAGCCGATGAGGGTTGGGTGGGCAGATTCAATTTAAAAACATTTCCAGGAAGAAGTGTTCAGGATAGAACAACAGACTGGTGTGAGTGACATCAGCCTGCCTTGGTGCTGACATGGGTGGGATGAGTCACTGAGGATGCCTGCAGTCCCTATGTAGCTGCTCTGCAGATATAGCCATAGGTCACCCAGGAGCTTCCCATGCTCCATGACCTGCTGTGGCATGGGACTGCCAGGCACAGTTCTTTCCAGCGTGCTCAGCTGGGTCCTTAGAGGAGGACCCTCCTGAGAAAGGCCCACAGAGAAGTCGAAGGTATCACACATTTGGGGGAGGAACCCATTCCTCCTTCCTTAACTGGGATATGATGATGCTCTACCTTGTTGCAAAAATTTGAAACGCCTACTGAAAATTCATGTCAACAATGAGACTTAATTTGAAAGGTAAATCAGGTGGAAGGAGAAATACAATGATTGCTTTGTTGAGGCTTGAAGGAGAGTGAATATGCCATGTGTTCCCACATGTTTGCTAAACGTAGGCCACTCAAGTTCTAAGCCTCCTGGATACTAAGACAAAGAGAAATGTGACTCTGAAAAGAGGTGGGGACCATAAAATAAAGTACAGTTGTTCAGGAGCATCCCTATCTTTAGACTCTGGAGACAGAGAGAAGTGTCTCTGGGGCATCCTCATCAAGAGGTGACTGAGGGGTATTGTGGCAGTGTTGTTCACGACATCTCACAATAAATACCCAGGGCTGCTGCTTATACTAGGTACCTCTTTATACAAGAGAATGTAGCTCAGGAAAAGGGATTCCATGGAGCCAAAACAGTGCAGTCTGGGTTCATGGCTCTCGGGATCTGCTGTGAGAGAATTATAGGTTAGTTAGAACAATGTATGCCAGTGGTTCCACAAAACTCTAGCAGTATCAATAGTCTGTGACAGGGCTGGAGATATTGATCACGGTCCTCTGGTGGACCACCAAACAATTTTGGGGGCAACTGCCTGAATAACTAAATAAACAGCCAGTAGACCATGACACTTGCAGAAGTAGCCCTTGCCCTGAAAAGTCTGCCCAGGCCTGATCTGTGACAACAAAGTAGATGCCGCAAACATTCAATGGCTAACATTAAAAAATGGAAGGGATGCTGGGATGGCTCAACAAGTTAAGCGCTTGCCTTGTAACCGCCAGGTCCAGGGATTGTGTCCCAGCCCAGCCCCAGCCCATGCAAACCCATATGCTGAGCTGCAGCATAACTGGTAACCGCCACATGGTGGCCAGGGTTCTGTCCTCCCTTGTGGGAGTCTGCTGGTTCGGTTCCTGCCCCATGCAACCCCACATCCACCTGTGTAGAATGAAACCATGTCACCACTGATGATGTACAACTATGGAGACTGCTCTGAGCCCTTACCATCCCCCACCGCCCCACTCTATCTTTCACTCACCGTCTCTCAAAACAATAAAAAATAAATCTTTTAAAATGAATAGAAGGAAGAACGCTATTAAGCACATCTGCATAGTTCACATTATTATGCACTAATCCATAAGGGAGGATACAGGAAGTCTGTCTGAGATCTCCAGGGCGTGGCTCTGCTCCTTTCCCCAGCCAGTCATGCTGCTGGCACTGACATCTCACCCTTAGCAAGGATCGCTGCTCTATGTTGTGTACCTGTTCTTCCCCAGGATCTTTTATGCAGTGTATATCGTACATTAATCACGAATCAAATTCTTATCGTTCTGCAGGGTGGAAGTTTGACTTAAAGAAAGTGAAACATTAGTCTTTGTGTATGAGATGTTAATGTGGGGCCACAGAGAACATCCAAAGAGAATTGCATTTGTTGGAAAATAATTCCATTTGTAAATATTTATTTGGTGGTCACTAGATGCCAGGTGCTTTGCTAGGTCATTTGCCTACCTCATTTGACTTAATCCCCTCCCAAAACACTACAAGGTAGATGTTGTTATTATTGCCTTTTTATAGGTGACAAATTGAGAGCCACAAGAGGTTAAGAAATTATTATTTTTTTCATAAAATTAAGAGTTGAGCTGGCAATGTATTTAGGCCAGGTTATAGATAATTCTAAAGCACTCTGTGGCCTTCTGGTTCTAGAATATTCTTGTGGACTTTAGGCCAGTGTTTGTCACTTGGGGCCCAAGGAGGTAATTCGACATATATTCACAGACTTTCCTTTTCTCTTTCAGCGTGTGAAGATGGATATAGGCTTGAGAATGAAACCTGTATGAGGTAGGCTTCATTTTCATTTATTCTGATGAATTTGTTCCAAACTTTATTTAGAAATTACTTAGTAAATTGCCTCAATGATTTGAGATTTGAAACTAATTCTCATTCTTTTTCTTTTTTACTTGCAGTTGCCCATTTGGCCTTGGTGGTCTCAACTGTGGAAACCGTACGTATGCAGAAGTCTCTAGTTCAGTGTGGGCAGGGCCTGGCGCGGTTGTTAGTGAGCAGGGTGTCCATCTGTCTCCTCTTTCCCTCAGTTCAAACCCTCTGTCTTCTCAGCTCCTGTGCTGGAAGATATGAGGAAAGCAGAGCGCTCTCCAGAGGCTTGGTCGGGTAGAGGAGACAAACACATTCCTATGTAGAACTGACTGGGACTGTTAATACAATCAATTAAACATGAGATATGCGTCAGGGAGGGAGGAGGCATACCCACAGAGAATAGAAGACCCTCCTGAGTACTTCTTGGAAGGGATGGAATTGGAGGTTTTGGAAGACTTTGACAGGCAGGTATGGAGGGAGAAGGCAGAGGGAACAACTTAAACAGAGTTCTCCTGGGGACAGTGTGTAAGTGGGTGTGGCTGAGGATACAAAGAGGAAGGCGGAAGGTGGAGGACTAGGTTGGTAGAGTGTAGGGGCCAAACTGTTGGAGTTGTGGATGACCAGCCTGAGAGCTTAGACTCTACTGAATATCCATCCTCTTGGGGCAGAAAGGAAGTTTGAACATGAAAATCAAATTGGGTTACAGTGAGGAGGATAGATGGGACAGAAGAGAACATGGGGAGTTAGAATCTTTCAGAACAATCACAGGCAGGGCTCACAGCTAGAGACAGACCTGGGGCATCTGCTCTAAGCTGACGTTTACATTCCCCGAAGTACAGAGGGCAGGGTGGTAGTCGCTGTGTGCGTAGTCTGTTTCACACCCAATTCAGTTCTTTGAGAAAAGTAGTTGTGATTCATTTGAGATAACTTCCATTGACATTTTCTTATTTTCAGACCTGAGAAATTGAAATCACTCTCAAAATTATGAAAGATATTCTGAGATATAGGATGTCATCGGAATAATAACACTCAATACTTCATTTTAGGATAGCTTTGTCCCATCTTCTATAGTTGAATGTGCCACCAGTCCGTATTCTCAGTTCATGAGACTAAACATATACGTGATTTAACATGTATGAAAGTCTCCAGTTTCTGTTCCCCAGTGGTATACTTTACATTTTATGTCCTCAGTGGTATTTTCTTTGCTCATAGAGCTTTCTATTAGTAGGTTTTATTACTGGACTTCCTTTGAGAATAATAAGAAAATAAAATAAAACAAATTCAATGCTGAATACAAAACTGACATAAAGCTTTCTCAGTGCACTCAGCATGGAGCTACTATCAGACAGCATCTGGAGATTTGGACTTATATATCCACCTAGGATCACTGGTGACTTTGGGCAACTGGTTCATCTTACCTGCAAATTAGCAAGAGGCAGCATAGATAGCCTAAGAAAAAGACTAGGGAAGCACTTCTAGAAGCAAATACTATATCTAGAGTCATAGTGAGTAGAGCAGGAGGAATCTACTGAATTCATGTGCCTTTTTTTTTAAAGTAGCAACCTGACTCCACCGAGTGGTGGAATAAACAACTCAGTTTTTTCGTAGTTACTAAGGCCACTGTGGTGTCTTAAAGCATTTAAATGCAGACATTCATTACGATGGACCCAAGTCATCACACACCAAGTGGTGTTCTGTGTTACTATGACCTGATTTTTACTCACAACACTTCTAACACCAAATCTGTGGGGGGTTAGCTATCCAGACTTAGCATCAGACCTCACAGGTGAGGGGCTCATTCCCACCAGCCTGTCCCCACTTCCGACACCAGACCCAAATCTGGACCGCCAGTACTTCTGACCAACCAAGCTATAAATCTGAGGTTGCCATGACCCCCTGCTCAGGTTCAGTAATTTGCTAGAACAGCTCACAGGACTCAGGAAAGCACTTTATTTACTATCATAAAGGATGTAACTCAGGAACAGCCAAATGGAAGCGATGCATAGGGCATGGTGGGGTGGAGAGTTCTCAGAGCTTCTGTGCCCTCTCCATACTCCCAGAGCCTTTATTCACCAACCCAGAATTTCTCTGAACTCCATTGCTGAGGGTTTCGATAGGGGCTCCACTGCATAGTATTGATTAAATCATTGGCATCGACCATTGGAGGGGTGGGATGGGCTGAAGGTTCTAGCCCTCTAACCGCAGGGTTAGTTCTTCTGGCAACCAGCCCCATGCTGCAGGGGTCACCTAATTTCCGTGAACCCATGTATGGTTGGAAGGGGCTTGTTATGAATAACAAAGGATACGCCTCTCATTCCTCTCTCAAAAATTTCCAAGGGTTTTAGAAGCTCTTAGGCTGGGAACTGGGGATGAAGACAAAGTAGATGTTCCTGACTAGACCACAGTATCGCAAGTGTACTCAACTGAATAAAGTGAGGAAGTTATCATAGACTTTTTACAAATAAAAAAGTAGTCAAAATTTTTTGCGTGTGTCGGTGCTTTAAAAGGGTAGGTCCAGGTTTTTGGAGCCTTGGCTTATGTGAATGTCCTTTTAAAAACTCACTGTTTAGACAAGCCAGTTTCTCACCTGCTTTCAAAGACTCTACACCCTGTGTTTAAGAAGACATCTGTGCTGAAAAGGGCTGCCTAGGGTACAGACTGGCCTTTGTTCACGTTCCAGTGTGAATCTCACTCCTCACTCAAAACCAGAACCAAGCCATAGAGGCTCCCTAACTGATCAGAGAGGGAATTGGCCTGCATGTAAGAAGAGGCTGAGAGAACGTAGGACTTTCCAGTGTCGATGTAGGAGGCTGAAGAGTCAGGCTAAACATTTAAGACACTTGAGACCTGTTCACCTAATGCTGGAACACTAGAACTAAATGGTACAGTCTTTGGGGAGAGATGGTTTCAGGACTCAGTGGTGATTGCACCATGTGCCTGCAAACCTTGTTCTAAGATGTTAGGAATATTGAAAACAGAGGCTTTGATACTATCATTCATAAAGAATGATTTTATCAAGAGAAGAGAGAGACTACAACAGAACTGTATCACATGTGCAAGAAATGTCTTAGACTGCAATCTCAGATGGTGAGGGAAGGAGTGAGCAAGACAGGTGAGGGGTGTGGAGCTGTGGCAGCTCTGGGGTGAGCCAGGCAGCAGGAGGGCAGAGAGATCCCCCTGGGCCTCTCGGCCCTCACAGGCCTCAGAGAATGAGCCAGGACCTCAAACCTGCTTTGGTCAAACAACTTCCTAAATAAGTCTTACCAGAAGAGGCTTTCTACTTCTCAGTGAGTGGAAGAGTGATGCCTAGAGGGAAAGTGGACATAGGGGAAAGCCAGAAAAGGCTGAAGGAAAAGGTGGTGAGCTGTAGGTTATTCTTCTAAGTGGTAATTGGTGATTGTTTTTTTCTGAGATCCCGAAATACTGTAGATGTCTAGAGATGATATACCCATACATCCATTGACTATTCTGTACGTTCCTGTGTCTCCCCATTACGTGTGTGGAGGTCTCAGAGGTAGCTAGAGTTTCTCTTTGGTCCTGTGACTTGTTTCCTGTTTATCCAAGTAGTCGTCATTTTGTCCAGCAGAGGGCACACTCCTGTCTGGATGTAGGCTAGCTCCCAGCCACCTTCTGTTGGTGACTTTTGTTAGCTCATACTTTATGATTGTATATCTGTATTCGGTTTAATGTTGCCAGGCAATTAATAGTGGCTGATAACAGATAGCACCTGTCACCAGCCCCTTTCCCTGAAGTCTCAACCAGCCCTGAGTGTTGAATAAGGAATCAGGAACACCTGAACTTCATCCCCATGTGTGGCAATGGCACCTCATGGAGTCACTCAATATTTTGTGGCAAATAACAGAGCTCTGATCACTCACCCCTGTCACTTCTACTGTCACCACAAAGACAATGAGTGCCTTCTTGGGGCTGTAGTTTAGACTGGTTTTTTTTTTTGTAGACAACACGTGCCTCTTCTCTACGCAGACTTCTTGGAATGCACACTCTACCCATGTCTCAATGAGACAGGACCCAGGTTTGTCCAGCTAAGCCACAGTCTTGAGATTCCCTCACTCTGTTCTGGGGAGTCATCCAACTCCATTATATTCTGGGTTAGGCATAACCTGTGACTCGTCTTCCTAAAAGCTTCCATTAGCTTTCTAGTTGTGTCCAGGTTGCACTCCTTACCCTTTATAAAAAATATCTTTCAAGCTGGAGAGGGAAGAAAGAGCCCTTTTTTCAAGTCCATTAATCCCAGAGGTCATGTGGGCCCAGCTGGACACCCGAGGTCACGTGGCAGGACCACCTACACCTGGACTACTCAGGTTGCACCTGTTTTATCACTGCTCTCTTTTTATTTTATTTCCCTGTAAAAAAGGTCTGTGTTTATACCCTGGCTTCCAACAATTCTGTCTTAGACTACTTGTCCAGTGGCCCCAGAACTCTCTTGCAAGCTTGTTATCAGAGATGTCCCTCTCTTCTCCTTGTCCCTCCACCTTTTCTTAGGCATGCATGTTTTCTCCTTTGCTTGCATTTTACATTGGCTTCTCCTCGTAGTTTTATTATATCTCTCATGACATCTTAGATTGCTTCACCTTTCTGTTTTTAAAATAATTTCTAAAATATTTGTTATATTGTTTTGAGAAAAACTGAGACAGAGCAAGAGAGAGAGAGAGAGAGAGAGAAGCAGGGAGGGCCCAGAGCAGTCTCTCTAGTTGTACATTATTAGTTGTGACAGGGTTTCATTCCACACAGGTGGATGTGTGGCCCTGCAGGGATGGAAACTGAACCAGGGACCTCCCACACGGAGGCGAGATCCTTCGCTGCCAAGCCATCCTGGCACTTACCAGTTTTGCCGCAGCTCAGCATATGGGGTTGCATGGGGCCAGGAATCGAAGCTTGGACCTTGAGATTGTGAGGCAAGCACTCAACTGCTGAGCTATTCCAGCATCCCTAAATTTTTTTTGTGTGTGTTTTTTATAACATGGTTTTCATTTTTTTACCATAATTTAATTAGAAAATAAATATAACGGGAAGAAGAAAACTAAACAGTCTCGTCACCCGTTAAATATCACTGTTAATATTCTAGTCTATATCCTGCTGCTAAGTGTGGTCCATAGGCCCAGCAATAGCAGCAGCCCCTAAGAGCGTATTGGAAATGCAGGATTCCAGGCCTCTCCAGGGAATTTGAGACCTACTGAATCAGAATCTGATTTTAACCACACTCCTAGATTTCATTAATGTGCAGGTTTGCACGTTTTCAAGTTTCAGAAGCATTGGTATTATGTTAAATCTTTCCAAGCCATGTGTATGTATGCATATATCTAATAGAAATTGGATCTCATTGGATATACTGTTTTGTTACCTGCTTTTAAACCTAGTAAACTATATAGTATTTTCATTTACATAATTCTATGATGTCACTTCTGGTACTCTGGAATTCTACTCTGTAGATTACCATAATTAACCACTCTCCCCTTATTACTCTTTTTAAGTCTTTACTTATAGTCCCATCATCGAAGCCATCTTTCCATTTTGTGGTTATTATCATTTTGTGATTATAGAACTCACATAATTTTCCTGGATTACCTTTGTCTGACCACAGATGGTTTTGTTCATTTCTGTTTCGTGTTCACAACCTGCCCTTTTGTAGCTTGTTCTTTCCTTGCAGAGGTTCTGCGTCTCCCCCCCCCCCCAGCCTCCCAGCATGGCCAGCTACCCAGTGTATGCCCCTCTTCCTCCTCTCCCACTGAAACCAGAACCTTCAACCTAAAGATCTTTCTGCATCGTATTCCCACCCAACCCATAATCCAATGGCAGGTAGAAAGTATCTTTTAATTATGTTCACCCCACTGCTACACTGGGCTTGAAAAGATTCATACCAGTGGAAATACTGTGTGTTGGCAGGAGTCGTTCATAACCAACATCCAGGAAGACTGCACTCAAATGCTGAGGAGGAAAAAGAATTAATTATCCAGAAATCAGCTGAAAGCAAACATCTCGCTCAGTCCTGATGGCCTCCCTTAGTATGGGAAGGAAGCAGGGCTCTGGGGAATGCCACTCTGTATCTGCTTTTGGGTATGGTCACATGCAGCCTGGGCCCATGAGAAAGGCACGTTTTACAAGGAACAGAGCAGGGTGGGAAACAATGCTAAGAGCGGAAGTTCTAAAGGAAAGATGATGCAAGAGGAATGGAACGATTTAAAAGGCAAAATTCTAACCATATACCACTAATGGGCTCAGTGAGGGGGAAAAAATGGATAGACATGAATACATTTTAAAATAAAACTAGTGTGGCCACCTGGAAAGGTCTGTAACGAGTTCAAGTGTTTGAAAAGAAGGCATATTGGTTGCTATGATTCTGACATCAATTCCCATACATGTTCTTTCTACACTGCCAAGCAATTAACTCAATTTTGACACTATCTACCTGGAGATAGCATTGGATCCCATAGATTAAGGGCTCAGTAGACACGCACGCGCACGCACGCACACACACACACACTTGCCAACTGCAAGTCCAAGTTGTCACCTGTGCTTCTGACTGACAGGCTATATAGATCAGAGGTTCCCACAACCCCTCTCTTGGATTCAATTAATTTACTACATCAGCTCACAGAACTCAGGGAAACATGTTACTTACTAAGAATATGGGTTTATTCTAAAAGGATATTACAAGTTTCCGGTGATATGGCTGCCAAAGAACATCAACGGTACTTTTTACAAAATTATAGATGTGTATAAAATAAATTGTATGTGTATATACACACAATTTCTAGATTTAGAGGAGGTTGTGTGTGTATGTATGCACACGCATACGAGTATGAATCAAATCTGAGAAATACAGAAAAGCACAAAGAAGAAAGTAGAGGCAACCCTAACTTCCGTGGGCATGTTGGGGAATCCCCTCCCCGGCTCCTTCGGAATGCTCCTTTGTGCAGAGGTCTTCTGGCGTTCGGCCCAGTATTCTTTCTCCCCCTGTGTCACCTATGCCAGGGCTACCCCAAGTGTGGTCTGCAGGCTAACAGCATCACTGTACCCCTAAAGCTGGCTAGAGAAACAGCTTCTCTTCATGGCCCAAGCCCAGAGCTACTGACCCAAATCTCTTGGGGGTGGGGGCCAGGCACCTGTGTTTACAGGGAAGGTCAAGAAGCACTAGGCTACGCCCGTGTTCCTCAAAGTGTGATCTGTGAACCGCTATTGGACTATGACAAGATCCTATACAAATCGGGAGTAAACACTTAGAAACATTTCTATTAACGTGACATGGCTGCGATATCCAGGCAGGGGCTCCTTTAAAAAACAGTGTTTACAAGATCAGTCCACAGTAGACTCCTAAAATAAGTGGAAAGGGAAACTCATAACTGGTGCCTGTGGGGAAAGACAAGAGGAGCAAATGAGACATTATTTTCTTTATTTAAAAAACATATCCTCAAGCAAAGAAAAATGTGTCTTTGACCACAGATAGTTTGAAAAGCATCGGCCTATGCTGTCTGTGTCTCTTTTGTGAGAAAACTGTTTATTTCCAACAGAAACCTGCCACAACTGTACCCACTTGCAAGGGTCACTTCTAAAACGAGCTCTTGCTTGTTTTGCTGGAAGTGAAATGACTTGAACTTGATGTGAAGGGATAAGCCAGGGCTAGACTTTGGTCTTTAAGAAGGAAGTAAGCCACTGTGTGTGTGTGTGTGTGTGTGTGTGTGTGAATGAGTGGGCAGGATGGCTCAGGAAGATGAGTTGGGAAGTATTTGCAATTGTCTGGTCATGAGTTCACTGTAGTTTAGGTTGGTGTTGGTGGAGATGAGTAAAGGCCAACAAATTCAAGATTTATGTTTTATCGTTACAGGAGGTGGGGGAGAGAATTATCTCATTCCGAGGTTTAGCTTTGTTTTTGCATATCTTAATACAGTTTCCAAGATAATGAGGTTTCTGGGCTATTTATTTAAATAAAAGATAGGTGAATGGTTGCATAGCTTGTATTTGCTTTGATCTCACAGTCTGCATGATTCTTTGACTTTACCTGAAGACCTAGAGAGCATGGTTCCTTCTTACTTTATTATAGAAAATCTGCTTATTGACCCTTTTTCTCATCCTGGGCCTTATAACCTGAGAAAACAAAAAAATTTCCATAACCAAAAGAAAAAGATCAATCTGTATGTTTAATAGGCTTTATTGAAAGTATGATCTTGCTAGAAATGCACAGGTATAAAACTAATCAATTTTAATATTATTATATGTGATATGTACCTGTTTATATGACTGCTAATTTTTGGTAACTCAGTTCAGTTTATATGTGTTGAGGCTATGCAGTGCCTAGCGTGGCTTATGCAATGATTCCCAGACTTTGCTCTAAACTGACCAGTAATATTTCTTAAGAAACTGGGGGGTCTAACCTAGGGTCACCTCCTTTTTATTTTATCAAGTAAGAACCTAAAACCAAATCAAGAATTTTTACATTTACTCTCACCACCAATTCTGAAATCTAAAAAACAATAAACACCAAATGGTGGGACATAGCCAAGAAAAGATTTTCTGTTTTCTCCATTGGTTTTTAAAAACCTATTTCAGTGGAGGTGTAATTTATACCTAATAAAATGCACATATTAAGTGAGAAAAAGATGGGAAAGACAGAGTCTTAGAAGATAGAATAGTGATTAAAACCAAACCAATTTAGTTTTTGAAAAATCCAAACATCTCCCTTCGTTTTCTTTTTCCTGTGGATTGCTGAAAATGACATTGGGGCTGGTCTGCAAGTGCAATTTGAGGACACCATTCTAGGAGTGGCTGAAAACAAGGGACTTTTCTTTAAAAAGTACAGGGGAGGAACAATCATTTTCCTTCTGCCCTTCTGTGTTCTTGACTCACACCACCCTGCACATGCACACACACCACCGTAATAAGATACATTAACAAGAGAGAAAAATTACATATATGCACATGGGAGTCCCACAAAGATGAGACTCAAAAGGCAACCAGACCATTGAGGTAACTATAGCCTCCTGAGCTCAGGAGAGGGCTCGGGGTCTGGGGCTTCATAGTGGGGAGGGTGGTTCATGGGAGGGTCACCAGAGGAAATGTTTGGTAAACAGGTGAAAAAGTTAGCTCTATTCCTGGCACAGGCCGCCTTTCTAACTTACAATAAATCTCCTTTACAAAAGGGTAACTACTACTCAGTTTTCAGAGCCTCTTCTGTATCTGCAGTTTCTCGAAAATAATAACTATGTCTAAGAGTTTAGGCTGATGAGACGTTCCATTTGAAATGGGACAGAAAACAACGGTACTGTCCCGGTTTCAAAGGGTATGTATGGTCAGCCTACTGACACCTTGAATTTAGTCCAGTGAGACGAGGCTGATCAGGCATACCCTTTGAAACAGGACAGTACCGTTGTTTTCTGTCCCATTTAAAATGGTGCGTCTGATCAACTAAGAAGCATATTTGGGGGTGGCAAATTCTGCTACCGTCCGAGAGAAAATATAGAGCTAACCCTGAGTTCTTGCGGGAAGTGAGGTCACCAGCTGAGGCTTGGTGGTAGCTACGGGATGGTAGGAGAGCCATTCTTTTGTATTCATTTATTCACTCATTGCCACTTCTCAACCTGCATTCTTTTTAACGTGTTTAGCCTATCAGCTTATCACCGTGGTGATCGCAGCAGCAGGCGGTGGGCTTCTGCTCATCCTGGGCATCGCACTGATTGTGACCTGTTGCCGGTGAGTGATGCAGTCACGTTCTAATTGTTTCTTTGTGTGTGCTATGCAAGGGCCAGTTGTTACCCTTAAAGAATCTCTGGGAGGGGTTTACGATATTCAACCATACCGTGTGACAACCATTTAAAAAAAGGAGAAAGGGAAATGCATGATAGGTAGTGCCATTGGTGGGAAGAAGACAGCAAATTTATTTATTTATTTATTTTTACTAAAAAGGAATATCCAAAAGCACAAGCAAAAAAAAAGAAATAGATGGGATTGCATCAAAAATAAAAACTTCCCTGCTACATGGAGAAGGGAAATATTTTTCTCTACCCTTCCTGGATATTTGGCTGTTCTAACAATCAAATTAACATAAGGCAGATTAATGGGAGAAAAACAAATTTAATTACATACATATGGGGGGGGGCATAAAAATATTAGGCCCGCAGGCAGGCAGTTGAGGCTTATAAGCATCCTTAGCTAAGGAAGGGGGTAGTATCAGGGACTTCGAAGGGGAGGAAGACAATTCATGGGAAGTTGGGAAGAACAAATGTTTGCCATGTTGTGCAGAGACAGTGGGACACAGAGAGGAGTTTGGTCTCCAGCCCCCACTGAGCTCCCCGACAGCCCATCATACCTAGTCATACTCTGCGTAGTTTTCTCTCTGGCGTAGCTCTCATGCTGGACCAGACCCTCTATCTGAATTCTTTTAGGCAGTTAAGGAGCAGGCAGAAAGTTCCTCTTGAGTCTTTTGGGCCTGATTGTCTTCAGTTCAAAATATTCTGTATGCCCAAGTGGCACATTCTGAGGAGACTTGTTCTGAAACCTTGCAGTTTCAAAGATCACTATCAAGAAAGTGAAAAGGGGAAAACGGGATGGCTCAGCGGATTGCTTTGCAGCCCCAGGGTCTGAGGATCGAATCCTGGCCCTGGCAGACCCATATTCTGAACTTGGGTGTGCTTCTGGTATGGGAGGCCCCCAGCCTGTACGGACGCACTCTCCATGTGGGAGGCCCCTGGCCCAGTTCCCGCCCTGCGCAACCCTGCGCCCACCTGTGTGGAATGAAAACTGTCAAAAGCTGATGACCTACAACTATGGAGACTGCTCTGCGCCCTCCCCTTCTCTCTGTCTTTCCCTTTCTGTCAAAAATCATAAAATCTTAAAAAGAAAGAGAAAGGAAAGAAAGGGAGGGAGGGAGGGAGGAAGGAAGGAAAGAAAGAGAAAGGAAGGAAGGAAAGGAAGGAAGGAAAGAAAGAAAGAAAGAAAAAATCCATAGAATGTGTGGGAGAAAGTATTTGCAAATCATATGTCTAATAAGGGACTTGAACGTAGAATATACTGGGTCTGGCAGAAGTAAATGCCCCTTTTTTTATGAACTGGTAATCTATACCAAATCTTTTATTTGGTTACTAAGACCACACACCCATTTATACTATACTACTTTAAAAAGGGCATTATACTCTGGTTTCTCTTCAAATCACATAAATCTTTCGCCTTTTAAATAGGGCATTACTTCTGCTGGACCCTGTATAAAGAATTCTTCCAACTCGATAATGAAAAGGAATCCCAACTTAAAAATGGTCAAAGAACTTGAATAGACATTTCTCCAAACAGGATAATATGCAAAAGGCCTGTAGGCACAGGAAAGGATGCTCACCATCATTAGTCATCAGGGAAATGTGATCAACTGCCAGGAGATACCACTCTTGGGGTATATACTAAGAGAAATGAAAACTATGTTCACACAGAAACGTGTGTGAATGTTCATAGTAACATTTTTCCTAACAGCCAAGAGGTGAAACTAACCCCAATATCCATCAACTGATGAACAGATAAACAAAATGTGATATGTCCATGCAATAGATATTATTCAGCCATAAAAATGGAATGAAACACTGATACATGCTATAATGTGCATGGACCTTGAAAATATTATACTATGTGAAATAAGCCAGTCACAAAAGACCATCTATTGTATGATTCCATTTATATGAAATATCCCAAAAAAGCAAATCTAATTGAAATAGAAAGTAAATGACTGGTGGCCTGGGCTGGGTGGGAAGTAATGGCTGAGGAGTATGAGGTTTCTTTTTGGAGTAATGAAACTCTTCTAAAATTGATTGTGATGGTAATTGTACAATTCAATATACTAAAAACCATTCATTGTATACTTTAATGGGCAAATTATGAAACAAACCCAGATGACAGGGGTTACCTGAAATATCTGAGCAGTACAGAAGCTGTAGCATGCGCGTGGGATGTGTGGCTACTCAGCAGTATGCCTGGCTCGGCTTCCTGGCAGCCAGTGGGATTGGGTTTCTACTGGAAAAGGAAGTGAGAGGACAGAGTTGATCCCTTTTGTGATTATCTATTCAAGTAAGGGAACATCACGACCTTTGATTTAGATGATAATAAATGGCAGGAATTCTCGTGACATAACAGATGGAGGAAGCCTACCAAAATAACATGTTATCTTTTTGACCATTGATATGAAAGACATTTTATAATATCCTCTATCTCCTGTAAGGCTGCAAAGAGCAGTATCCCTAACTGCCATTCTGGAAGGCAGGCCTCATGGTACAGCCTATGCCTGTCATTTACAAAGTTCTCATCAAATGGTCAAAGGTAAAGTATATGAGCGGAAATAAAATTCTGAGTATGAGACCAGGAGCTGCAGAGATAAAACCTGAGTGCTCAACAGGGACATAGCCTCACATTTGCTAAGTGTCCTGTGCCAGGAAGTGTAGCCATCTAGGGACAGAGCCAGTTGTGACTGTTGGTTACTAGGAAGGGAAGGTAGTTGTAAATGAGTAAGTTGTTGTTTGAGACCAGATACCCCACCTTCCATGGGCAGCACAATGGCAGGCCTGTTCTGAGCTTGGAAAAAGGGAAAACGCCTAAGCCACATGCTGGACATTTGGTTTTATGACCCTGGGAAAGTTTACTTACAGGAAAATGAGGCAGAAGGAAGAAGAAACTTCAGATTATCTTATGCGTACCTAGGGCAAATATAACTATAAAAATGGCTGATGCCAAGCCATTAGATAGGTGAATAACACATATTCCAACAATTGTCAGTCAATGAACTCTCACAAGTGGGAGGGTTTTCCTGACCCACTCAAATGAGAATATGTATAGATTTTAAATAGGTAGTCTTTTAAACAAACAAAACATCCTGTTTGTGGTGTTTATGAATAAGCTTCATGTGGTAAAAGAGCACTGACTGAGGAGTTGGGAGGCCTGAATTCTAGTCCCAGGTTTTGTTTTTTTTTTTTTTTTTTAAGATTTATTTTATTGTTTGAGAGAATGAGAGAGAGAGAGAGAGAAGGGAGAGGACCCAGAGCAGTCTCCATAGTTGTACGTCATTAGCTGTGACATGGTTTCATTCCACACAGGTGGATGTGGGGCAGCGTGGGGCCAGAACCAAACCAGGGGCCTCCTGCATGGAAGGTCAGAACCCTCGCCATAAAGCCATCCCGAGGGGTTCACAGCCTCGCTGCAGTTCAGCATATGGGTTTGCATGGGCCAGGGCTGGGAGTTGAACCCCAAACCTCAGGACTGCAAGACAAGCGCTCAAATGTTGAGCTATCCTGGCATCCCAGGTCCCAGCTTTTCTAGTGGCAAAATGTGGCCCAAGGAACAAGTCGCATCCCTTCGCAAAGCCAGAGTTGCCCCTTCACAGAGCTCCTGGGTTAGTACATCTACATGAGATCTAGGAGCTCCCATGTAAATTATGCTGCCCAAGCTCGATGGAATCACTGAACTAAAGGCCTAAGGGCCCCAAAAGCCTTCCTATGACCCTTGGTTCCCCAGCTGTCCCCAAGATGTAGCCACCTCTGGCCCCTGGGAGATCTAAGTTCCATTGCAGCTATCTGTGAGAGGTCTGCCCCTGGTCATCTGGCCCTCTGGGGTTGGAAGATTTTTTTTTTTTGCAACTAAGTAAAGTGCATTTTTACTTATTTGGGGCAAATGCTAATAATAATAGCAATAGTATTATTCCTCAGTGGGCAGCTACAAAGAAAGGTAATGGTAACTTTAGGCATAATTCTCCTTGTAAAAGATTAGATGGTACATGCGCAGATACCATTTCTTTACAGAACTTGTTCATTTAAATTTTCAAACATTTTTATCCCACAGAAAGAATAAAAATGACATAAGCAAACTCATCTTCAAAAGTGGGGATTTCCAAATGTCCCCATATGCTGAGTACCCCAAGAACCCTCGCTCACAGGAATGGGGCCGAGAAGCTATTGAAATGCATGAGAATGGAAGTACCAAAAACCTCCTGCAGATGACGGATGTGTATTACTCGGTGTGTATTCTCATGTCCAGGGCGGTCTCAGGCTCGTTTCCTCTGAGAATCATCGGGTCTCTGTTTTGTGGTAGTCAGAGCACTACAGCTGGTGAAGGCTGAAAGAGAAGGTGGCCCAAAGCCCCTGTTCACATGGTGCAATGTTCAACATACTTGTGATCTCTCTTCATGGTATTTATTAGTTTTGACATTGAGATACAACGATTATTTCCACAGAGCACATTACTTTTATGGGGTTGAAGCAGTAGCCCTCTTGTTACTAACTTGCTTTTAAGTTATAGGATTGGAAACTGAAAGCTAGAGAAAGAACTTAGCAATACTTAGCCTTTGGCCCTTTGTTTTTTATCTGTCTGCCATGCTTTAGCCCCTGTGGTTGGATAGCTGAAACTGAGGGATCTGAGAAAGGTATAAAGAGAATAATTCAGTCTCATCCTCAACCAGCACTTCTCAGAGGTTTAGAAGCTTATAGACAGTAGGTCTTTAAAAATTTGCTATGTCCTGCCCCTGACTGCCTCACCTGGAAAGATGGCACACCCTCTTGAATCTCGCTTCTCTGTTCCACATTAAGTATCTATGTCATACTCCCATGTGCTGCTCAGTTTGTTTCATATTACGTCATCCATAAAGCAAACACACACGGGATGTCTGAGCTGAAAAATAAATAGATGTCAGGTGACTTCTCGTGCCACATAGGGCTGTTTGAACTATAGCAATAAACATGAAACCTTGCCCCACAGGGATGTAATAGCACTAGATAATCCTGTGACAGAAACTACAACCCCTGTGGTTGCTATGGAGATTAACCATGAGGGTTCAGACTTTGGATGGGAGGGGCATGTTTGTTCATACTAAGAAATCTATTTTTTCGATGGACTCTTTGCAAAATTTGAACCCGAATGAAGAACAAGAAGACATAGCAGGAAGATAAATGCAGACACATACAAACTTAGCTCTCGTTCAAATGTTTCCATTGCTAGTTCTGTGCAAGGGGTTAGTTTTGCTCTGTTTGTCAAGAAAGTCCTTTTACTCTAATAACTGCAGTCATAACTAAGCAGGTGCCTTACCCAGGAGAGACCGCACATTCACACCCTTTACTAGGGTCTCCTCAACCCCAGTGTAGCGTCATTACATAGCAACAAACAGGCCTGCAGAGTGATAGGACCCAACTTTGCTGTGTTACCATGGCATTAGCTAAAGAGTTGCCTTAAATAGATAAAGAACTTAAACAAATCCCGTCTTCATTTCACAAATAGGCTGAGTGTTCTGTAGAAGCAGAGCCTAAGCTTATGGCATGAAGCTGTCTCCTGAGTGAGAGTGTTCCTCACAGTGGTCCCAGGTGTACATTTGAGCTTTCCTAGGATTCGTGTTTATTGAATACAGTGTCTCATGTTTTATTTACACCGGGCAATAAGTTTCCCCTACTGGTCCTGAATGAGGGCTGCCTCAAAATAGCCATGTCATTCCCAGGAAGCTGTTTCTGCATGTCACATAAGTAGTCACAACCCACTAGGCTGGGACCTCACAAGAGACACCTGGGAATCGCTGCTGGCCTCCTGTTTTGGGGTCCTAACTCCACCTTTAACAGGGGGTTGTACGACCTTTCAAAGGTCAGTCCCCCATTCATGGCTGAGACAGTTGAGTTCAACTAAATGCCAGAGAAGATTTAAAGCTGTTGTACTCCACGGAGAAACATACTTTTTTAAAAGGTCGAGCTAATAATCAGATAATAGGGGAAGCCGGGATGGCTCAGCAGGTTAAGCACTTGATTTACAGCTCCGGGGACCAAGGATCAAATCCTGACCCCAGCCCGAGTGGACCCATGTACTGAACTCGGTTGTGCCTCCCCTTCAGGAAGCTCCCAGCCCGGTTCCTGCCCTGAGTGACCCCTACCCACCTGTGTGGAATGAAACCATGTTGAAAATCGATGACATACAACTGTGGAGACTGCTCTGGGCCCTCCCCCTTCTCTCTGTCTCTCTCTTTTTGTCTCTCAAAAAAACAGGAAATTTTTAAAAATTAATAATCAGATAATAATTAATCTTGATCATAATTAAGATAGTTATTCATCCAGTTCTTCTCCTATGTTGGTCTAAAATCACTGGGCTGCCCTTGATTAGTGTTTTTTAAGCCCCTTTTAAGATATGGGTACAGGTATTCCAGGTTCTATAAAGAGATGACCTGGGGGGTCCTGACTGCTAGGTCAGACCTTACTCTGCTACGAGGTGTAGTTAAAAATTACGGCAATGGTGAATGCTGCTGCCGAGTGCCATCCAACAGAAAGGCAGGGATCTTTGATACAGGAAGCGGCTCATCGAGCCTTAGTAACAGTGTGTGACAAGTTTCAGCTTGTTCAGTGCAGTCAGTCGGTTGTGAGCTACAGTTGAGAGAAGGTGTGTTTTAAAGGGTGCCATAAATCATGGATCATGGACAATACATTAACATAAATTTCTGCCAAATCAAAACATTATGTGTGTCCTCATCCACCTTATTCATCTTGGCACTGTGCAACTTCTGGCTTTTCCCAAAGTCAAAATGACCATGAAAGGTAAACAGCCATTTTTGAATCAATTTAGGACATTAAGGCAGCTATGACAGTGCAGCAAATGACACTCACGAAAGAGGACTTCCAGAACTGCTTCAGAAAGTGGCAAGAACAATGCATAAGTGTGTTGGAAGTGAGGGAGAGTATTTTGAGGGAGGATTAATGTCAATGTGTCTGTAACTAATAATTTTTTTTTTAATTTAAACATTCACTGCATTTTTTGATCACACCTTGTATGTATAGGTTTATTCAAATGTAGCATTCTTTAAAAAAAAAAAAAGTGATTAAATTTAAGCCCATGAATAATAAGTTGACTTTTGTTTTCTTTTCCCTTTGGCCACCAGCCCACAAGTGTAAGGAATCCTGAACTTGAACGAAACGGACTCTACCCGGCCTACACTGGACTGCCGGGATCACGACACTCTTGCATTTTCCCAGGACAGTATAACCCATCTTTCATCAGTGATGAGAGCAGGAGAAGAGACTACTTTTAAGTGAGAAGAGAGAGGGGCTCAGAGCCTCTCAGAGGACTGCAGCAGGGGGAGCAGCCCCGGCTGGCTCCCCCAGGACTGTGGAGCCACACCGGAGTGGCAGGCAGGAAACGAGGGGCGTGACCACAGCGGAAGGGGACAGATGGAACCTGTGGACAGGGCATGGCGTGCTGCTCACTTGTTACTGTGAATGTGGGGGCAGGCCAGGACCAGGAGTGTCTCCGAGAGCGACTGCCATTTGGCCCCTGGCGCCTGGGGGACGCCAGCTAGGGCAGCTCGTTAGGCACCACGGCAAGGACCCAGCTTTGTCTTAGTTTGCACTTTAGTCCATTGGGTTGGGAGAGCTCCTTTTGGATGTTTTTCAAGACGGTTCCAGAAAGGCCTCTTATCCCCAGACACTTCCATAGGCCTCAATTTGGTGATTTTACAGCAAAATCCTGGCTTTTTAGTTGCTTTCCTGCCAGGACCCATGTGCTAAACAGCAGGTGATAGCAATGAACATACCACTAAGC
>PVKE010028385.1:0-20965 GCA_004027555.1 Craseonycteris thonglongyai | reverse complement strand
CGATTTTCACAATCTCAACTGCAGTTTCCCAACCACAGATTCTCAGCAGCAGATGACAAATACTTCTTTTCAGCAGCATTTGCTTGAATCCATGATTGTGAAGGGCTGACTCTAGCTAAGATTTTTGGGAGTCAAAAGTTATAATACAGATTTTTCAACTGTGTTTCAGGGGCTTGGGGGTTGTTGGTGTCACTAATGCTTGTATTGTTCAAGGGTTAACTGTATTTTAAATGGACTTACATTTTAGTTGGTAGAACCCTCACATCATTTTCTTTGCCTAGGAATTAGAACTACAAAGAATGCAATTTGGAAGTCATTGAACATGTCTCTCCACTGAAACTCCATCTTCCAGCTAGTACCATAAATTAAGAATAAAATAGTACCCTAGAGAAAAAGCAGACATGGTGCCAGCCTGGAGGACAAAAAGAGAATATGCTTTCATTCCTCTGCTATATAGTAACCAGCCAGACTTGTTACTATAAAAAAAATAAATAAATAAAATAAAATCATAGATAACTTTAAAGATGACAATAGATTACTCAAGCTTAACCAAGTAGTAGCTCATTTGCTACTGTTGTGATGGGTGTGGTACATCTGATGGAGCAGATTAACACTGGTTGAGGTATACAGTATGTGTCCAAGAATGCAGAAAACATCTCTTTTTTATTTTTATTAGGCAAAAAGGTTGGAAACAGTGTATGAGAGCTGTGTGGAAAATATCTAGCCATGCAATATAAAAAACAGAGGCATTTATGGCTGAATTTTTTTCTGGACAGCCCTCATATGTTTATTTCAATCAGAAAACAGTATATATTTAAGGTCTTCTCTCAAGATTATGCCAATTCTTCCACCCTCTATCGTAATATAATCCAAAGGTAACTGGACTTATCTTGGCATATCATAGGCTGTCACATTGATCCACTATATTGATGACATTATTTACTATTTTTATAGTAATCAAATTGGATTAGTAATACATAACAAATATGAAGAAGGTCTTAGGAAGATATATGTGACCCAGGTGGTGAGAGGTAAATTTTATGAAGATTCAGGGTTCTGTCACATAAAGTAAAGTTGTTAGAGAGCTAATGTTCTGGAGCATACCAGGACATATCTAAATTATACGCAAATTATTACAATTTATGCCTCCCACACTAAAGACAAATTAGTGCATCTTATACTACTCACCACTAAAAGAAAAGCATCACATTTGGTAGGCCTCTTTGGCTACAATGGCAGAAATATTGTTCTGACCCATTCATCCAGGAATACAATAGCTAAGAGCTTTGAAAACTTGGTAACAGGTAAGGGCCCCAATGTAAGTAGACTTGTGTTTTGTGCTAATAAGGGTATTTGTGGTATTAATAATGACAAAAAACATCTTACAAAGCTTATGGTAAGCCCCAGTAGAAGAATTATGACATAGACCCCTGGGGTTAGAGCAAGACTAGAGAGATTCTAGATGATGGTAAAGAGAATATAAAGTGGGTAGAGAGGGAGGAAGAATAAATTTATTAGTTACGGCCTGTGGATCAGCTGAACTTATAGGTGCTATAATTTAACATACTAATCTTATTCTTATAATTTATTGCAGGAAAAAAAAGCTAACCAGAATTCTAAAGTAGCAACTTGCAGAACTTATCAGAAGTAAATGAATCTGAGGGTACAAAGTATGGTTTTATTCATTTATTTATTTGTTTGCCATTATAGAGAAGTATGATATTGAGAGACATAATTGTGTTTACTAAAATCGCACACCTTAATGAGTACATATTGATAAATTTGGACACATGCATACACTTGTTACGTTATCACCATTATCTTTGCGGTAAACATGTCCATGTTCTCCAAAAATGTTCTTTGTGTTTTTTACGTGGGGGGGGGGGGTGTGTTTGTGTGTGTTTTGTGGTTAGAACACTTAATATGAAATCTGTCCTCTTATATTTTAAAATTCACAACACTATATTATTAACTTTAGGTGCTAGTGGATGTGTTCAGTCTAGGACTGAAGCTCCCATTTCTCCAACTCCTGGGAACATTGGTAGCTGACAGCTAATGAGAATTGCCCTCAGGTGGAAAGAGCAACTACACTGAAAGTCATTCCTTTCTAGGGACTGCTCACATCCAGCAATTGGTAAACACAGTTAAGTTCCAGTTCCTCAGCGTGAATTAACTCTACTGGGTTATCCCTGCTCTAGAGCTGCCTGTACAACTGAGGGGCTCCCATTGTCTTTCTCTTGTAATTCATCCTATGCTTCTGCCTAATTCTGCACCTTTAATTCTCCCACAGATGTTTTCATTGTCAAAAGCTTTATTGTTATATAAACAATGTATGAGAACACAACACACATTTCAAAAGCATTCCACAGTAAACTTCCAGAATGTCAATTTCCATTTCAGAGTTTGATTCCTGGGGAATTGAACTTGTAATGTATTCACAATGAGTGAGTACCAAATGCTTTATTTCTACTTCTACAAATATATATACACATGAGCACAAACTTATGTCTTCAAAAAATTAGCAAAAAAATCAAAAGACGGTGTGTGATATTAAAAGAGCGCTGGTTATAATATCTGCAATAATTAAAATATATTATATATAATTTAATGTAATGAGTTAGAAAGATACATATTTTACAACATCATTGTATAACATAAACTATCATATACTGATATAAACTTGATTTCAATTGTGTTATATATTTGCATGTATATACTTTTTTATATATAGAAAATTTCTGGAAGCATACGAGAGACAGTAGGGAGTATAGAGTAAAAGCATGTACTAAAAGGGCCAAGTGTTCTATATTTAAATGTCTTTATAGTACTAGAATAAATTTGAGCAGGTTATTTCTCAGAGTCCCAGTTCCCTGAGATTGGGGGTAATAAACTATGTTTGTCAAAGCAGAACTTAAATTAACTACAACCTTTAAAATATTTAGATAATTACCTTGGCACAGTGGGCACTTTGACAAACACTAGTATTATTAACAATGGATATATTGAGGAGTTGTTTGGATGGGAGATGAAAATTTTTATTTTTTAATATAATTCTGTACCAGTGACTTTCACTTACAGCATGCAATATCCTTGGAATAAAACAACTTTTTTTTTGTTTCCAAACAGTGGCTTGCTTTTAGTTTTAATTTTTTTTTTTTTTTTAAGATTTATTTTATTGTTTGAGAGAAGGAGAGAGGAAAGTGGGGGAGGGCCCAGAGCAGTCTCCATAATTGTGCATCATTAGTGGTGACAGTAGTTTCATTTCACACAGGTGGATGTGGAGCCACATGGGGCAGGAACCAAACTGGAGGCCTCCCATATGAGAGTTGAGAACCTTCGCCACCATCTGGTGGTTACCAGTTACGCCACAATTTACTACATGGGTTTATATGGGCCAGGGTGTTATTCGATCTCCCCACCTCGCAGTTGCAAGGCAAGTGATCAACCTGTTGAGCCATCCTGGCATCCCCTTAATTTTGAAGTCTCCTTTTATTCTGTAGCATGGTTTAACAACTTGTGGTTCTTTTGTTTTTCTTTTATTTATTATGTTTTTCTTTTATTTATTATGTTTCATTTTGTATGTACAGAGATCTGTCTATACTTGCCCACAAAGAAAGTGAGTGTATTTTCTTTGGATCCTCTTGCTGTCCATGTGATGGCTGTTCAATCTTTTTAACATCATTCATCTGATGCCCTGATGAATAGACATTTCACTTTTTCTTTGCAGGACATTTCTTCGATTGGATGACAGCAGCCCAATCAATTCGCTTTCTGCTTAGCTTGGCACCATTGCCCACTTTCATTTCTTGTATTTTTCTTCTCTTTGGCAAGAGGAGTGCTGCACCAGAGACAAGCCCTGTTTCCCTGCCAGGTTTCTTTTTTGCACAAATCCTGAAATGTTGTTGGCTTACAAGGGTGGGAGAGTTTCTTGCCTCCAGGCCTCATTCTTCTAAAATGGGAGATAAGATTAGTGTGTCTTCAGATTCTTCACCATTCTGCTAAAAAGATTTTTGGGACACAGCTTTGTAGTTTTGAGTTTGTTTTCTAATCTGATACTGTCATACTACATTTTACTTATGTTCCCAATATTTCTGGCAGGTAGAGAAAGAAGTCCTAAATATCTATATTGCTTTTTTAAATAACATCTCATTGGGAAATCAATCTATAAAACTACTGGTTTTCTCATGCATGAAATACATAAAAAAGCTAAAACCATGGATTGCTAATCCATACTACAGAATAAAAGGAGACTTCAAAATTAAGATACAAAGCAAACCACTGTTTGAAAAACCGTTGAAGTATCAATTCCAAATTTAGGAATCCATTTCATTAAGAAAAGTGGTTTTTGCAAGTTACCCTTCTGCACTATTGAAATCAAGTTAAAATTGCTTTTCTTAGAATCTGTATTTCTGCTCCTTTGTTCTTGAGAATCCCATATTCTTTCTGTTAATTTGCATCTTCTGCTTGGGTTTCACTCTTTCTCATTTTAATGTATCCTTAATGGAATGATTATATCTTTCCTGTTCACATTTAACTTTAGGTTTTGTTTCTCATGAACTTTCATTAATCTAGGTTTAAATTCTAGCCCTGCCATTTTTAATGAATATTTTTTAATGTATACTATTTTTAGAGTAGTTTTATGGTTACAAAACATTGTGCAGAAAATACAGAAAATTACCATATAACTCCCTCACCCTTTCACACACACAGTTTTTCTCATTATTAAAATTTGTATTAATGCGGTATCTTCTATTATTAAGATCTTTCATTAGTGTGTTACATTCGTTATAATTGACTAACTAATGTTGATACATTATTAATAACTATAGTTCGTAGTTCATATTAGGTTCCATTTTTTTTTTGTTACACAGTTATACAGGTTTTGACAAATGCATAATCTGATCCATTCACCATTATAATATCATACAGAACAGTTTCACTGCCCTAAAAATGCTCTGTGCTCCACATATTCATCATTCCCTCTCCTAACCTTTGGCAACAATGATTCTTTTAATGTCTCTATGGTTTTGTCTTTTCCAGAATGCCACATGTATGTAATCATACAGCATGGTTTTTTGTTTTTGCTTTTTTTTCAGATTGGCTTGGTTTACTTAACTATGTGTGTTTGTTTTCTCTGTAGTTTTATAGCTTGATAACTTATTTCTATTATTTATGACTGTATTTTTTTAGAAGTTATTTATGTTTAATGCTTAAAGGTCTGAATGCACAAACAATCTACCATTATAGAAGTACTGGTGGTCAATACAATGCATTAGAATTATGTACAATGCACAGTTTAGTATCAAAATCTTTCTACACTGTAGAGTTTTACTAAACTGTTAATGTCATCAAACACTAAGCACTTAAGACACCATTTTTTTCTGCTACCACATTAGGAACATCAATGGACAGTCCATTTCAACTTGCAGCATCCATCCATTTCTAGTACAAAATTACCGGTAAGTAATTTTTGACTTATACAATAAAGTGTATCTACACAGTTCTCTTTATTTTGATCCATAGCAACAAAGGCACTGTACATCAGCAGATCCACAGACTTAAGATTTTTAAAGCATTCAAACAAAAAAATAATAAAAAACAAGAGTCACATATCATAGTTTAACAGCAACATCAACAACATAAAAGATAACACAATGTTTCTGGTACAATGGCACGGCCTGTGTCCATTTCAGGGGCATCCAACTAAGACATGGAAAGAACCGCAGGTAAAGAAAGCAAGTCCTCATCCCACATGAGAGTCCATCATTTCTAGTTTTCAGAGGGAGGTCCTTGCAAATCCTCCTCTGTTCTTGTTTTATAAAAGACTTGACTTGCACAGTGGGAAGAATCTGTGCAATTTCCAAAGAACATGCCAGAAAATAGCCCATAATCTCTCCTAATGACAAAACTACCCAAAGATTAACATCTCCCTTTGCAAAGAAACATGGCAAAAATATCCAGAAGGGATTAAGTTCTCTCTTTGAGGCTAAATTTAATTTGTGCATCTGTCTATACTACAATAAAAAAGAAAAAAGAATTAAAAACATATTACAAAGATACTTATCAATAAGTCAAAAAGAGAAAAAAAAATCCAATTACTTTTATAGAACATAATCTAAAGCTACAGATATATTGGTTAAAGTTGTCCAAATAGACTCGAATGAATATGTGGCCTGTCATGTAATTGTTCAAATTTCTAAACATCTTAAAAATAAGTAGAAAACAGAAACAAAAAATAATCTAACACAACAACATATTGCTTCTATATGTAATTACACATTTCACATCTCTATACAGTCATTAGACTACATTTAGTGACATTTTAAATCAATTATTTTAAACTTTCTTTTCCCCTCCTTTGCAAAAAAAAAAAGGTGTATCAAATACAACACATCCTCATTATCAATGCAGGAGCAGACAGCTTTATTTAGTCAGTCATTGTTAGAAAGCCTTCTTTAAAGAAAATAAATATATTACAGATATAATACATAATTAAAGATTCTGTTCACTGTTAAGTATGGTTATTCCATGTTCTTCCAAGTAGACAGCTGAAGATTTGGTATCACAGGTTCTTAATGAGTATTCACAATTCAATAGGAAGGAGAAAGTGGGAGGCAGGAAGGGGATTAAACACTACAACTGCAATGAGTATTTGAAATTCTTGGTTTCAGATGCGGGGGTTGGAGGGAAGATGATAGAACAAAGTGCTATAAAGAGAAGGAGTCCAGTTCGCATGAAGATTTGTCCTTAATAAATAACTTCATACACCATGGCTTTCTTATCCCCAGAGCCAGTGACAATGTATTTGTCATCCACAGAGGTGTCACAGCTGAGCACCGATGAGGATTCTTTGGACTGGAATATACTGGCCCCATAAGGTATTCTTCAGACATTCAGAAGGTTGTGCTTTCCAGTGCTCACAAACCATTTGCCATAGTGGGCAAACTTGAGTGACAGCACACAGCTCTCATGGAGATGTAGCTGGTACTTGTCTGGCTTGGTGACGTTTAGCACTTCCACATTACTGTTCTCCATCCTCACCGTGAGCCACTCTCCAGTTGGGCAGTAGCCCAAAGGAAAGATCTGGGAGGTGAAGTCGTGCTGCTGCAGCTGCCACCCTTTGCGCAGGTCCCAGGACCTGACCGTGTTGTGCAAGCCTCCTGACCAGAGCTTGGTGCCATCGTTAGAAATGTATGACTGTATTTCAATGTACAGATAATACCACAGTAATCTATTTACCTGTTAAAGGACAACTTGGTTTATTCCAATGTTTGAAAATTATAAATAGGCTTCTATAAAGGTCCGTGTACAGACTTTTTGTGTGTATGTAGATTTTTAGCTTATTTATGAGTGTGCTTGTTGGAATTATGGTAAGCCTATGTTTAGCTTTGCAAGAAACCACCAGAATATCTTCTATAGTGAATGTAGCATTTTGCATTTTCACCAGTAATGAATGAGTTTCTGTTGCCTCCAGTCCCTGCCAGCTTTAGGTGCTATTAGTGTTTTCAATTTTAGTCATCCTAAAAAGTTGTGTGTTTTACTAGGAATTCCCAGTGACCTATAATGCTGAGCATCTTTTCATATGCGTATCTGTCATTTGTATATTTATTTGATGAAGTATCAGTTCAAATATACTGTCTGTTTTTAAATTGAGTTATTTGTTTAAATAATTCTTGTATATTTTGGAAGCAAGTTCTTTATCACATATAAGTTTTGTAGCAATTTTTCTCTCAATTATTGCTTTGTTTTTTCATACTCTTAACTGTATCTTTTTCAGAACAGAAGTTTTTAGTTTTAATGATGTCTAGCTTATCATTTATGCTTTTATAAATCATACTTGTGGTGCTGTATCTAAAAAGTCATCACCAAACCCATTATTACATTGATTTTTTTTCTAAGTTATCTTCAAGAAGCTGTATAGTTTTGCATTTTACATTTAATACATTGATCCACTTTGAACCTTGTCTTTTTTAGCTCTGTGTTCTTGAGCAACTTGAAGTCTTCATGGAGGATCAGCCTCACTAACTTTAAATTAGAAAGAACGGTGCATATTTTTTAGTCTTGTTGAAATAACATGCATAGGGTCCCAAATTCAGTGGCTTGCATATAACAAGAAATCACAAATATTAATTTTATTCTTCACCACATTCCTATCCTTAATTTTATTCCACAGCCTTTCCAAAAACTTTTTTTTTTTAATGAGAACTTCTCAGCCAAATTTAAGGAGATTTAAAACATTGTAATAGTGGAATTTATACTACTTCTTGTCAGCAGAATATAGTTTTTCTTTAGACAATATTTGCCTACATTACTACCACATGCTCTGGAATTAAAGTTTAATCTCACTTGATAATGCTAGTATATTAATAAATCATAATTTCAACATTTATCAAGATTAATTGAATGGGAGAAGTTTTGCTTGAAGATACAAAAGAAAGAATGTTGATGGTTTCATATAGCTTGAGATATTAATTTAATAAAAACACATTCAAGGGCATGTAAAGGGATATAAAAATAATTTAGGTTAGTATAGGCCATTAAAAATTTTAATTCCACAAAACAAGAAAATAACTGTATATTATTTACAAGTAGATACATAGATAAAACTAAAAAAAAACATTTGGGAATGATAAACCAAATTTCAAGGTAGTGATTTTCTTGAAGAAATAATAAAAAATATGATTGAGCAGGAACTTAAAAAACTTCAAATTTTGGAATGACATTTTTTAATGACAGCATGTAACTGGGTAATAAAATGATTAAATGTTTAAAAAGCAACTAGCTCATTTAATTAATATTATACTTTGTAGCATCTGATATATAAAACAAAGTTTTAAATAAAATTTAGGATTGTAGACTTGTGCCCATATTTCAGATATTACAATGTGAATAGAAGAGATTAGATTTATGGACTCATTTATGGACTATGGATTTTTCATGTGTACAAATTGTGTTGATTTCAGATTTAAGGCCTTCCTTTCACTCTCTCAAGAAAAACTCCTCCTCCTACTACTTCTGTTACTGATGTTTAAAGAACTGAAGAATTTGAACCAGTTGCTGAAAGGCTTGCTATGTTCCTTGGATTATAAAAAAAAAAAAAATACGGTATATATAGATATATATATATATATATATATATATATATATATATATATATATATATTTTGTTGTTGTTGTTGTTGTTGTTTTTGACAGAGAGAGAGAGAGAGAGAGAGAGAGCTACAGAGACAGAGAGAGAACTGAGCTGGGGGAACTCCCCAGTTCAGCATATGGGTTCGCATGGTCCAGGGTCAGGATTCGATCCCTGATCCCCGGTGCTGCAAAGTGAGCTCTTAACCCACTGAGCCATCCCAGCTTCCCCTATAAAAATATTTTAATGAGTCTTTCTTTAGCTAATGATCAAGTATGCACAAAACAATGAAACATGTTACTATGAATTAAAATTACACAATAAAATGTAAAGGTGTTTCTAAATATTGTTTATATGTTTATAATGATAGATAAATAGATGATAGACAATAGATAATAGATGATAGCTATATGGATAGAGATAGATTAAAATGTTAAGTATCAGAAAATATAATTCAAACTGGTTTAACTTCTAACAACAAATACCACTTCATTTAACTAGATGCCTATATATAAGGTGAGCCATGTGAGTAGGAAATGACCCCATCTCTCAGTATCCATTGGTTGTGGCATCTGTATGCTGAATGTATCAGTACATTTCTCTTTCTTGGTGGCAAAGTGATATTAGCTATCCTTCAGATGTATGTCCCACAGCATCAAACGAAAGAGAGAGAGGATCACTTCTGGAGGTTGCCTCATTAAAGTGAGAAAGAATACTTCTTACAAGATCTTAGCAAGTGTTATAATTCTTTGACTGCATTATGGTACATGCTAAACCGATAGCTGTATGAGGGCTGCCCTGAAAAAAATCCAGTCACAAATGCCTCTATTTGTCATATTACATGGCTGGATACTTTTTAGACAGCCCTTATATTCTCAATCATTGTATAGATTAAGAAAGGAATAATGACCTGCTACATTTACATAAAATTCTAACCTCCAGTGTATTGTAGGGAAAAGAAGAGAAATGTTTAGAATCTTAGTATATAACATGTGAGGTAAATTCAAAATAATTACTTTTCATAGGAGTTTTACTTAACTTCTCAAAAAAAACTTCACTTTTCAAGTGGCTTTAAAGCATGAACACAGTCTTATGAGTATTTAGAAAAATTTAGGTACAAACATAGTATTTAAAACCTTTGAAAAAGAAGAAAGTCACTCACAGATTGGCATTTGTAAAGATTTTCTGCAGTAGGACATGCATTGATTATGAGTTATTTAAAAATCAAGATTAAATAGAAAGAATATTTCTCTCTGACAAAAGAGACATATGTTATTCTCTGTAGAGACAAAATACTTTTTGTTACTGAGGTCAAGAAAAATATTCATGCTTTACTCTTTTAATATAGAACACTGGGGAACAAAAAAATGGGTCATATCTTCTAGTATGGCTTTGCAAGAGATATAAAAATGTTCAAATGGACAGCTCCTAAACTGATTCTGCGTTTTAAAAAAAATTGAAAGTATAATGTAACATGGTAACTTGCAAAAAACATTATTTTTAATGAAATGGAGTCCTAAAGTTTGTGTAAGCAGTTTTTATAAATCAGTTGTTTCTATTATTTTGGAAACCTATGAATCACGGGGCGTGAATTTGAAATATTTATAAATTATTTATCCAAATATGTGATAGAAATTAACTTGACAAACATACTTAAGATATTTTAATGTTAGCATAAGCATCAAAGAATATGGAGATGTGTTTTCTTTATCTACTTCAGGTAACTTTTACAAAGATCTTAAATTCAGAGTAAAACATGTTTAATATAAGATGAATTCAGAAAATGTATACATTATTTTTTTAATTTATTTTTCTATATTTGGGATTACAAAAAATACTGCTTTGGAGAATTAGCTATAATCAAAGACACTTCAACATTTATGCTTATTTGGGAAGAAATAACCGTTTAGAAAGGAATAAAGGGGAAGCTGGGATGGCTCAGTGGGTTAAGTGCTCACTTTGTAGCGCCGGGGATCGGGGATCGAATCCTGGTCCTGGCCCGTGCGGAACCATATGCTGAACTGGGAGCTCCCCCAGTTTAGCTCTCTCTCTGTCTCTGTATCTCTCTCTCTCTCTGTCAAAAATTAAAAAAATTAATTAAAAAAAATTAAAAAAAAAAAAAAAAAAAAAAAAAAAAAAAAAAAAAAAAAAAAAAAAAAAAAAAAAAAAAAAAAAAAAAAAAAAAAAAAAGAAAGGAATAAAAAAAGAAAAGAAAAGAAAATCCTAAACACAACTAACAACACAAACAACAGCTACTTAATAATATATGAGATTCCTGAGTATAGTATGACAATTGGAATTTAAAAAAACTGGACAAAGAAGTCCTAATTTCTATATTATTTCTGTTAATAATGTCTCATTCAAAAAATCAATTAATTTCTATAACTTCTGGTTTTCTCATGTGTAAAGTAGTAATACTATTAGAACATCATCCAGTTATACTCATAATTAAAGATAAATTAAAAATATTTCTATGAAAATTATTTTTAAAAATGAATATCATATGTAATTACTCGTTTAGTTTTCAGCCTGAAAAAGAAATATATTGGTGTTTTTTGAATTTACTCAGAGAGAATTTACAAAAGAACACATTTTAGAAGTCTAATAAATTGTAGAATGTGGAAAGAAAATAAACTATGAAGAGACTCAAGAAAACTCTCCGAGGTAATGGGTATGTTCTAAATCTTGACTTTGTGGGTAAAATCAATTGCCAAAACTCCTTTAGTTCATAGATTGTTACTGTATTAAAAATATCTTGGGGAGGCTGGGATGGCTCAGTGGGTTAAGCGCTCACTTTGCTGTGCCAGGGACCGAGGATTGAGTTCCAGTCCCGGCCCATGCAGACCCATGTGCTGAACTGGGGAGTTCCCCCAGTTCAGTTCTCTGCCTCTGTCTCTGTATCTCTCTCTCCCTCTCAAAAACAATAAAAAAAAAATAGAAAAATACCTTAAAAACAGTTGAGCACCTAGTAAAGAGGCTATTTCTCTTAAAATGGTGCCTCAACACACCCCCCACCCCCTGCCAAAAAAAAGGAAGATAAAACAAGAAAATAGTAAGTAAAAATAGGTTACTTAGAAAAATGAAAAAAATGCAGGTGCTTTGTGTACTTGATTATACCATATTATTTTTAAATGGACACATCCTAAAATTCTGATTCATGATAGTTTCAGAAAAAAAAATAGGGATTTTGTAACAAACAAATTTATATTTACATTATTTTCCTTTTTCTGCAATTGTTTATTATGTTTTTTTCTATAGTTAAATAAAATATAGCTTTAGTAGGAAAACCCATAATCCTGAATTTTATACTTTGTGCCTGTCATAGTCATTGCCCTCATATGCAACATCAAGTCAAAGGTGAACAATGAGTGACAGTTGTCCATTCATTTCTAATGAAACATTTCTCAGTGTGTCTAGTTATTTTGTTTTTGTTTTGCTTTATTTTTTAATTTAATAATTTCTAGGATTTATATGAAACATGTATAAAACTAATCAACATTTTAAAAAGTAAATGGTTAAGAGCAAGCAAACAAAAGTAATTCTAAGCCAACAACACTTTCAATTTAGACTTTTAGTAGGGTTCTATATGAAATAATAGGATAATTTATGACTCAAAGGTTTTTTCTTAATTACTTATTTAAATAATAAAAAATATGTTTATATACAGCTCTGTGAATAAAATTCAAAAAGATTTTATGTGTAGCTATGTTAAAGTACAAAATTCTGGGCTGCCATGGTTAAAGAAATATTTTAGTATCATACTCAGAACACATCAGAGGGCAGTATGATTTGAATGGTCCTCTTAAAAGATCTTGAAGTCCTAATTCCCAGGACTTCAAAATGTGACTTCCTTTGGAAATAGGGTCTTTGAAGAGGTAATGAGTTAAAGTGAGGTCATTAGGGTGGGCCTTAATCTAATATGACATCCTATGAAAAGGAGAATTTAGTGCCTACAGTTGAACTTAATTGATAGGCAATATTTAAATAATATTGAATGACTAAATAAAAAAATCTGGAAAAAAAATAAAGAAGGAATTTGTATACAAAGTTAGACATGCACATAGGAAGAATGCCATGAAAAGATGAAGACATAAATTTGGGTGATTCAGCAGAAACTAAGGAATGCCAAATACTGTCATAGCAAAATAATAACATAGAGGGTACCTGGGGAGTTATGTTTTTTTCTGGTAGGAAATAACCAGGAAGTTGATTTATTGTGAAAAATATCATGGTGTCAAATAAAAAGAAAACTGTCTTTCAATTTATCTTTTTCCTTCCTGCTTTCAACCCAGATTTAATAAAATAAGAGTTTATTCATTGAAAAAATGGTTGGGCTGACATGGTTATAAGAAATGTTTTTGAATATCTTTTAACGTATCACTTATCTACAAATAATACCATGTCACATGTAATATGAAAGCCTTAGTACAAGAAGTGATTTTCCTTTCCCTTACTTTGTCTTGTTATTCAAATGCAATTTTACTTAATTAGTGAATTCTAAAGCCAATTTGTACAGTTATAGTTGGTCATAGGATTTATTTATCTGTCAAAGAAAGTATACTTTTTCTTGAGTCACTCTTTCTTGATAAACTTGGAGCTACATGGGGTTTCAATTTCTCCACTGAAAAAGGATTACTATTTAATCTTTCATAATCAGTTATAACTACAATGGTGGCTGCATTTTCTTGGGGACTGAGGTGTAATCGGTGGCAATATACTCTTACTTATAATTTTATATTAAAATCAAGACCAGTTGAAAGTGATCTAAAACCACAGGCTTTGGGTCACATACCTTAAACTGATATTAAGATTTAGCACTTGCTAAAACTGTGATTTTGTTTTAGCTACTGAAAATATCTGTCTTTTGGTTCTCTCATATATCAAATGAGCATATATAAAGCCTCACTGAGAGATTTTGTTCAAGCACAAAGTGATATAATCCAGATGTGTCTGATATACATAGTATAATTAAATTGCTAGTGTAAATGTAATATTAAATATATTCAAAAGATAATTTGATAAAATTAGGCCAGATCTTGAATGTGGATACACTTTGATCCATCAGTGTCACTTATAGTAATTTTATTGTACATATATATAGAGGCATATGCATGTAAAGAATCACATATAATTTCCTTAAATAATAGTTTATAATAGCAAAATATTAAAAATTGCTTAAGTTGTCATTATTTTATATATATAAAATAAAGTATAATGTTGCTATCCAAAATTTAGGTGAAAGATATACATACTAACATATATCTTGTTCAAAATTTTGCTTTTTATAAAGGAAAAGTGCTTCAGTTTCTAAATTGTACCACAGATTGCTGTTCTCTGGATTAAAATTCTACTATGGCTTTTAATTTTACTATGGCTTTATTTTCTCCTATGGGTACTTATTTTTCTTTTATATTAGCATTTTCAGCTCGTATGTGTAAGCTAAGCAAAATCTTCAAAAGTATACCAAAATTTTGTTTCATTCACTCTGTTAAACTCAAATAGATCAACATAGACTTTTAGTTATACTCTTTGAATTTCCAACTTTTTTCAGTTATATCTCTTAAAACATTTAGAAAACATATTCTCAGAAGAAGCTTACAAATTTTAATACATAGTATTGCATAGTTTAAAGCATCCTGGACAACTTTGCAAAAAAAATTAGATCTAGAAAAAGAAACTAAATCCATATGGTCAACTGGAGGTAAGCCTTCATGTTATCTGAAAGTCTACTTTGCAGTAGTCCACAAGAAAAGCAGGCCAAAGCATCAACATGCATGCCAATTACACAGGCAGCAAAGGAGCCAGATGCTGTTGGCTAAACATGCTCCAGAGTGTGGCATCTGGGTCCTTTAACTGCCGTACAGAGCCCCATCTGTAGCTAAAGCTGTTGACTCTGCTTTGGGGAAGAAAAATCAGAAATAAAGAAGGCAGTTAAATTGTAGACCGTGCCAGGAACAGCAGAAGGCAGGTTGTACTCAGCATTCAAATTATGTTCCTAGCCCAATTTACTTTTTAATGTCTTGAAACTGTGTAAACACTAACCTATGTTAACTCCAGTAGTTTAGAGATAAGAACATGTAGGTAGTTCAGTAACTTACAACACAGAGATCACCTAAAGACATTTGCTATTCCAGCAAATATTCATTTTCCTAATATTTTTCTTCTCAAAGAATATAACCATATGGTCAATGAAATGCAATTCCCATTTGATCTATTAAAATATGCTATTTTAAGAAATCAGTGTGGCATATAATGTGAAGTCCTTCAAATATTATGAAATTTAAGAAGATTCTTTGTAATATTTGATAAGATATTTTTTAGACTGACTTTTCACAAAATAAAATAAGATATTAATTATAGACTTTATTGAGATTTCTGCAATTTTTGCCTAGTCGAAATTTGTGGGAAAACTTCAGAAAGCCCTAAAACTTAACCAATAAGATCTTCATTAATTACAAAAGAATAAAATAATCTCCTTTTTAGTGCTCTTCATTTGTTGTACATATAAATATGAAGAATGGGTTGAGTTGATAGCTATATGATTTCATGCATTCATCATTTATAATATGTTGTTCTCGTTTTAGCCATACATATATACATATACACACATATTTTGAAAACAAGGAAGATACTGGAAACAATAAAAGCTAGTGATATTTAGAGTTTACTATACACACAAAAAAATGTTTGTGTACAAATATTTTGTGCACAAAATTTTATTTAATTATTACCATAACCGTATGTTATATCTATTATTATTTCTACTTTCTAGATTTAAAAAAAATTGAAAGCTTAGAAATAGAACTAAACTTGATATCTTATATTCTGACTCCTCTTTCTCTCTCTTTATTTTTCTCTCCCTCTCTCTCTTCACTCTTGCTTTCATTCTAATAAGAGAGAAATTCTCATTTTCTCTCTTATTAAGTTATATGGAATGTAATTTGGTATAGTATTTTCAGTAATGGCAGAAAAAGTGCTTCTGAAAATGGACTATTCTACAATAGAAACTGATAAACACAGTCAAATAAACTTATTCAGAACTCTGGCCATAAACTAAAGGTTTGCATTAATCTGAAGAGTGTTTATTCAAGAAAAATGGCTGAATCTCATAAGCACAGTCAGCTTTGTTGTGGATCAACTTGTTACCATCCCCTCTCCCTAGTTCTGTAATAGTCTTGAAAATCACAATATTACAATTATGATATTGGTGAAACCAGTAGCTTAACAACCCATGAGGGGGCAATACAGGTTTGGAGCTTACCCAGAAGATTCTTCCAAGGAAATGCCATTATGTCATTGGTCTGTCAGCTGTCTGAAAAGTTCCATGTTCAGAAATTGTCTTTGTTTCACCTGGCTCAAACCTAAATCTGTTCAATGCCTCTAAATAGGTCACATATTAAAAACAATCAGAGCAGGGAAGCCAGGATAGATCAGAGGGTTAAGCACTTAATTTGCAGCCCCAGGGACTGAGGATCAAATCCTGGCCCTGGCCTGTGTGGACGCATGTGCTGAACTGGGGTGTACTTCCCATGAGGGAGGCCCCCATTTCAGTTCTCACCCTTTGGTTCAGTCTCTGGCTCAGGGGGCATGCCTCCCATGCAGGAGGCCCCAGCCCATAATGAAACCACGTCGGAAACTGATGATGTACAACTATGGAGACTGCTCTGGGCCTTCCCCATTCTCTCTCTCTCTCTCTCTCTCTCTCTCTCTCTCTCTCTCTCTCTCTCGCCTCTGTCTGTCAAAAACAATAAAATAAATCTTTAAGAAAAACAAACAAAAAACCAATCAGTGGTAATCGCTTAACTTTGCAACTGCTTGAGGTGAGGATTTCACTTGAGGTTAACAGAAGGCTCACTAACATAATGGTTAAAAGTGGGGAATGAGAAGTTCATAGAGGTCATTGAAAAGCTAGACATATTCCTCAGAAACTAGGAGATAACAACATGTAAAAATCTGTTCACAATTCTAAGAAAGGCCTTAGTGTCTTAAGTTTGACTGACCTTGAGGCTCTTTTAAGCAGGCAATGAAGTACAAGACAAAGCTGTAAATTGCCTGGTTGAATTTTGAATGCATTTTTCAACATACAAACACAGAGTCCTTTAGTAAAAGTTAGAGACTTATTAGATAAAGGAAATTTAAAAAATCTCTGTTAATTCATTAGCTAAATCCTAGGGTAGCAAAGCAGAGACCACAAGAGACACAAATGACAAAAAATAAATGTATAATTTATAGAATTATTCCAGAAAAATTACTAAAACAATAGAAAAAAAACCCACAAAAAATATTTAGAACTGGGAATACACAGTACCTAATTTTTAGATTTACTATATTATATTGTTTAAAAGGTCAAGTGTTCATAAAACAATGGTGGGAAGCCAGGATGGTTGAGTGAATTAAGCACTCACTTTGCAGCCCCAGGAACCAAGGATCAAATCCTGGTCGCGTCCTGTGCAGGCCCATATGCTGAACTGAGGTGTGTTTCCTATGTGTAGGCCTCCAGTTCAGCTCTTTTCCCCCTGATTGACCCCTGGCTCAAGGGGGCATGCTTCCCATGCAGGAGGCACCTGGCTTGGTTTCCGTCCTGTGCAACCACTGCCCATCAGCTTGGAACAAAACTATGTCAAAAACTGATGCAAAAATCAATAAAAATAATTCTTAAAAAAAGGGAAGCTGGGATGGCTCTGCTAGCTAAGCGCTCACTTTGTAGCCCCAGAGCCCAAGGATCAAATCCCGGCCCTGGCCCATGCAAACCCATGTGCTGAACTGCGGTGTACCCCCAGCTCAGTTCTTGCCAGGGCCTATGTGGGAGGCTCCTGGCCCAGTTCCTGCCCTGCACAGCCCCATGCCCACCTGTGAAGTGAAACCATATGGAAAACTAATGCAGTCAACTACGGAGACTGCTCTTGGCCCTCCTCCTTCTCTCTGTCTCTCCGTCTATCTCTCTCTTCTCTCTGTCTCTCTCTGTCCCTGTCTCTGTCTCTATCAAAAGTAAAATAAATCTTAAAAAAAAACCAAAACAATGTCATATAAAAACAGAAAAGTATAGCCAATACAAAAAATAAATGCAATAAACAGAAACCGTCCCTGAGAAAGCTGAGATATTGGAGTTACTTGTCAAAAATATCAAATTGGTTATATATGTGTTAAATGAAAAACAGCAACTATACACAAATAATTAAGAAAAGTATAAGATTAACATCTTGTTAAGTTGAGAACATGAATAAAGAGATATAAGCTATATAAAAAATCCAAAGAAATTCTAGAATATAAAAGTACAAAAAAAGAAATAAAAAAATAATCAACAGAAGTGCACAACATCAGATTTAAGTTGTTGGAAGAAGGAAGCAGTACATTTGAAGATAAATCAACTAAATTGTTAACCTTAATGATCAGAAAAAAAAAATGATAGAGTGAGATTTGTAGTCATAAATTTATCAACATGAAACAGAGATCTGAAATCACCTTAAGAAACAAAAGGGAAAACTAAACATAGAGCAAGCGTAATGAAGAAGATAATGAGAAGAAACCAAAAATTTTAAAAACAGAGAAAAACAATAAATGTCAAAGTTGGTCCACTGAAAAGACCAATACTGAAGTAGTGTGACCAAGAGAAATAATAGAGGAGACTCAAAATATTACAATCAGAAATTGGAAGAGAATAAATTACTACCATCTTATAGAAATAAAAGGAGTTCTAATAATTATATGCCAACCAACTATTATAACAATTTTACGCCATACAATTATATAACCTAAATGCAATGGATAAATTTCTGGAAAAATGAAATATGCCTAAACTGACCCCTTCCCCCCAAAATAGAAAGTCTGCATAGATGTAAAAGAAGCACAAAATTTAATTAGAAATAAAAACTTTCCCATAAAATAAGCCCAGGACCAGATGGTGTTACCAATAAACTTAAAGACTATTTAGCACCAACCTTTCTAGAACTCTTCCAAAAGATAAAATTTCTTAACACATTCTCTGTTACCAAAATTATCCTGATACCAAAACTATTCAAATGTATCATATACAAAGAAAAAGAAAGCTGTGTAGACCAATATCTGGTATGAATACAAACCCAACTTTGCTACATAAAATACTAGCAAACAGAATTCAGCAACATTTAAAAAGTTATACACCATAACCAAATGCAATATATATTAAAATGCAAGTTTAGTTCACAGTTATAAAATCAGTGAATCCAACACACCATATTAAAAGACTATAGGACAAAGTCAAATATCAGTAGACCTAGTAAAAGCATTTTATGACACTCAATATGTTTTCATGAAAAGAAGGGAACTTTCAGAATGTGATAAAGTGCACCAGTGAAAAACCCTAAGCTATTGGTGAAAGGCTACAATTTTTTTAGGTTCAGAACAAAGCAGGGATGTTTAGTCTTGTCATTTTTATTCAATGTTGTATCAGAGGTTTATTTAAGATAACTAGGCAGGAATAAAGGGGGAAAAACAGAGGGACTTCCAGATTGAAAATATAGAAGGAAATTTATGTCCATAATCAGACATAGAATATCCTAAGGAACACACACACACACACACTTAATAAATGAGTTCACCAAGGTTGTAGAATACATAATCAATAAAAAATTCAGTGATGTTTCTACACATTAGGGACACAATTTAAAAATGGCAATAATAGAACAATTGATTTACAATAACATCAAAATTTATCAAAAATTTTAAAGATTTATTTTATTGTTTGACAGAGAAAGAGAGAAAGATAGAGAAACAGAGAGAGAAGGGTGAGGGCCTAGAGCAGTCTCAATAGCCATATATCATTAGTTTCAACATAGTTTCATTCCACAGGTGAATGTGGGGATGCACAAGGTAAGGACTGAATGAGGGGCCTTCCACATGGGAAGCATACCCCAGTTCAGCATGTGGATTCACCCGGGCCAGGTGGGAACTTGATGCTTGGATCCTGCAGCTACAAGGTGAGCATTTAACCTGCTGAGCCATCACATCATCTCCTCAAATTCTTAAAAATAAATTTAACAAAAAATGTAATACATATGTATTAAAAACTACATATTAAGCAAAATAAGTCAGACTGAAAATATTAAGAACCATATGATTTCACTTACAGGTGGAATATAAAACTGAAAGTAACAAAGAAACAAAGACTCATGGACACAGTCAATAGTTTAGTGGTTACCTGAGGGTAAGGAGGGGGAAGAGGGAGTAGGGTGGGTGCATCAAATATGTGGTGATGGAAAGAAAACTGACTGTGTGGTGAAAACATAATGTAATATGTAGATGATGTAATGTAGAATTGTATACCTGGAACCTATGTAATTTTTACCAACCAATATCACTCCAATACATTTAACAATTAAAAAGAAATCTATAAAACGTGGTTGAAAAAATTAAAGAAGTCATAAATAAATGGAGAGATATTTCACTAACATGTATTGAAAACTCATTATTATTAATATGAAAATATTTTCCAAATTGATCTCCAGATTCAATGCAATTGCCATCAGAATCCTACTTCTCTGTTTTTTTCTCTTCTCTCTCTGTCTCTCTTCTTTTGGAGATTAGCAAACATATAAAGATTTGTATAAAAATAAAAGCATCTCAGAAGTGCCAAAACAATCTTAAAATAATAAATAAAAAGAGACATACTTCTTAATTTTAAAATTACTAAAAGCTACACTATTAGAGAGTAGTACTTGAATACCAATAGAAATAGATCAATGGAATAAAATTGAGAATCCAGACAATCTATTACATTTTTGTTCAAATGTTTCAAGAAAGAGTGTCAAAACAACTTAATATGAAAAAAAAAAAGTATCTTTAAGAAATGATTCTGAG
>PVKE010028384.1:0-20952 GCA_004027555.1 Craseonycteris thonglongyai | reverse complement strand
TTTAAAAAATAAAAAATAGTTTTGAACATATATTTTACTTATCTACCCATACCTCGCTGGAATGCACCTTATACTGAAACACAGTGTATAAACACAGTATGCATTTCACACCCCTTCTTCCCCCTTAGACTACGCCTATGACAACAAGTCGATCGCGACACACTTTTAAGATAAAAAGTAGATCTTATATACAGAAAAGATGGCCACCCCTGCTGTAAAGGGTCCTATTTCAAAGAGTTCAAACGATGCTTAGAGGACAGTAAAGTTAAAATATATCTTTTGAATGTGAAGGCACATACCAGTTCTCCTTACTCACAACAACCATCTTGAAGGGTACAAAAATGTTGACACTTTCTGTTATGGAAGTGTGCACCCCTGCCCCACCCCAAGATATGTTGAAATCCTAACTCCCAATACCTCCGAATGGGGCCTTATTTGGAAACAAGGTCTTTACGCAGGCAATCAAGTTAAAATGAGGCTAGTAATCGGGTGGGCCCTCTTTCAATGTAACTGGTGTCCTTATTAAAAAAGGAAAAACTGGTACACTGGGATGACTCAGCAGGTTGAGCATTTGCCTTGCAGCTGCAAGGTCTGGGGATCGAATCCCAGCCCCAGCCCATGTAAACCCACACGCTAAACTGCAGCACCACTGGTAACTGCCGGGATGGCAGCGAAGGTTCTTGCCCCCCATATGGGGGGCCCCCAGTTCGGTTCCACCCCACACATCCACCTGTGTGGAATGAAACCATGTCACAACTAATGATGTTCAACTATGGAGACTGCTCTGGACCCTGCCCCACCCCCTCTTACCTTCTCTCAAACAATAAATCTTTAAAAAGGAAAAATGTGGACACAGAGGTAGACATTCACAGAAGGAAGACCACGTGCAGACACAGGGATTGTGTCACACGAAGATGGAGGGGAGAATGATGCATCTATGAGCTTAGGAATGCGTAAGGCTTCCAGAAGCTAGGAGCGAGTCATGGCAGTTTCCTTCACCAGCCACAGCAGAGGGAGCATGGCTCTACTGACACCTTGATTTTGGACTTCTGGCCCCTAGAACTGAGACAATACATTTCTGTCATTTAAAGCCACCCAGTATTTGGTACTTTGCTATGGCAACCTTAAGAAGCCAATACATCTCCATACACATAGGGAGCCCCAAATGCATTTGCTTTGCCACTTGGGCACGCCATAAGTTTTACCCTACTCATTATGCTAAAGAATGATAAAAATATACAGAAAAAAGCCAAAGAGCATGCTCCTCAATTTTGTTTAACGGAATGAAGAAGAATCCCCAAAGACCTCATTTGAATCAGGTTTAAATTAATATACACTTTATATTTATAGTGATATTCAATTACTCGAATGCATTTTTATAATAATGTATTCCGAAGCGTGGAAATTGGATTATATTAATTTGAGTGCTCTATTTTTATTTAGTAAAAGAAAGCTATGCATTTTCTGCTGCTTATTTATAACCCTGGGTGAGCCTCATTACGCAATAAAATAGTCCACTAATTAAGAAGCACTCGGTGAAAACTAGAAAGTTCTGAACTGGAAGTGGGGGTTGGTGTGCTGGCTGATTTTCAGTATCAATTTGACTGGGCTAAGGGATGTCCAGATAGCAGGTAAAGCACATTTCTGGGTGTAGGAAGGTGCTTTTGAAAGCAATCAGCATTTGAATTGGAGGACTGAATTAGCAGATGATATTTGCTAATGTAAGTGGGCAACATACAATCCCCTGAGGGCCTTAATCGACCAGAAAAGCAGAAGAAAGGTGAATTTGCTCTTTGCTTGAGCTGGGGCATCTGTTTTCTCTTGCCCTCACCCACTGGTTCTTGGGCCTTTGGACACAGACTGAATTACACCGCTGTCTTCCCTAGTTCTCCAGTTTACAGATTATAGATTGTGGGACTTCTCAGCCTCCATAACCACTTGATTTAATACCTATAATAAATTTCTTATTATCTTTCTATCTTTCTATCTATCCATCCATCCATCCATCCATCATCTATCTATTTACTATCAACTGTCTACTTATCTATCTAATCCATCATTTCCCTATTTATTATCTATCTTATCTATTATCTATCTATCTATCATCTATCCATCTATTATCCATCTATCATCTATCTACTATCTATCTATCTACCTATCATCTATCCATCTATCATCCATCTACTATCTATCATCTATCTACTTCTCTATTTATCTACCTATTATCTATCTATCATCTATTCATCTATCTATCTATCTACCTATCATCTATCCATCTGTCATCCATCTACTATCTATCATCTATCTACTTCTCTATCTAGCATTTCTCAATCTATCTATTATCTATCTAGCTATCTGGCTAGCTAGCTATCCTTTTGGTTTTGTTTCTTTGGAAAACCCTGACTTACATAGGCAGCGAGGTGAAAATTTCCAGAATCCATGGGGAGGCGGCAGAGAAATTGTCATTGACAGATTTGACTAGAGAAGACAAAGGGAAAGAAGCTGATACTCTGGGGAGGCATTCGTCAGTCCAACCAAGACAACAGAAGCTGCTTTAAGTGTCTCAGCAGAGGGAATTTAAGACAGGGAACGGTGACACATAATGGAAGCACTGAGCACCAAACAGGACAATGAGACAAACCTGAGATGAACAGCTAAGGGAGCCACTACTCCCTTAGGTAGAGCGGGTTTCTCAGTCTTCAGACTACTGCCATATGGGGCCATATAATCCAGCTGTGGGGCTGTCCCATGAATCATAGGACATTTAGCCTTTATCTCTGGCCTTTATCCACTAGATGCCAGTAGCACCACCCCCTGCTGCCTCCCATTGTAAAATACAAAAATGCTTTCAGACATAGCTAAATACACGTTCTTTGAGGTTTTCATTTGGGGGGAGGGGCTGGCAAGGGGGAGGGAGGACAGGGGTAAACAGAAACATCCCTGCTTGAGAACCATGGAGCTATAAGGAACACAGTAAGGAGGTGGTGTTAATGGGTCCCAGGGTCACCCAAGAAAAGCTGGAAACAGGAAGCAAGAAGTCTGTATAGTGAGAGGTAGAGACAAGCAGCAGCAGCCTCAGGCACAAAGGAAAAGAAAGAAACCTGCTGGCTTCTCCCGTGCCCCCTCAGTCTCCTGATACACAGAAGAGGGCAAGAGAAAAGCAAAAGATGGTTCTGAAACAGGGGGGGCCCAGGATCAGCACAGGGTTCCCCTAAAACTGGTTCTGCGTGAGAACAAGAAGTTAAGTCTGAGATCCAACGTAGAAGCTGCTGCTCACTCAATATGCGTTAGCACCAGGTAGGTGCTACAAACGATACAGAGGCTGTGAACCCAAAGATCTCCCTCACTCCATGGGCCCCCTCTGAGATCCTGGGGGCGCCTTGGCAATGTGTTCCACTTAGCCTCACATCTTCTTAACACTGGCATCCCCCTTCTCTCCACGTTGGGTGAAGCTGGAGCGGGCATGAGCATTTTGGAGATCTAGTTAGAGGAAAGGTACGGCTGGTATCAGTGCTGCCTTTGAACTTGGCCGGCAGAGGCTTCTGCCCTGGTCCCCACACCTAGAAGACCCTCCCTCTGCACCCATCCCCTGAAGCTAAGTCCCCAAGGTGAAGAGGACATGCCACCTAAAATTATGGCCCCTCTGCTTCTTGCCCCTACTTTGAGTACCTAGGACCACAGAATTCCCCACCCTAATGGCCTTGGACTTGCTTCTAGACTCTCTGTGGTCCTCTCCCCAAGTTCAGTCTTCCCAGAGTGGACCAACCAGGCTGTGGGAGTCACACCTCTAGGCCCCAGAGATGGCCTGGGCATGGCTGGTTGCTGGAGGTTGTGGATAAAGCTTGGGCGTGTGGGCTAGCATGTCCACGTATGCTTGTGAGTGGCCCCTCATGGTGTGGGATGGAGCCAGGGATGAGAAGAGAAGGGAGTCGTTCATAAGCAGTAAAATCAACAGATATCATTCTGACATTGAGAAGCAAATGGTAAGCCAAAAACTTTCAAATTATACCTAAAGTAGTAAGTTCATAAAGAAGAAGAGATAAGTTTTGAATATAAGTAAAGAATAAGCTTTTGCATCATTTTATGATCTACCTTTTATTTTTTATCAAATTTATTGGGGTGACACTGATTAGTAAAATTGCATAGGTTATAGGTCTATTACATGTCGTCTATGTGTTGCATGGTGTGTTCACTACCCAGAGTCAGTTCTCCTTCCATCATCACGTGTTTGAGTTCTTGATCTAACATGAAACACTGATCACATATCACACCAGTACAACGGGGTTACGAAGGACAAAGTGCTTAATTAGGGACATAACTCAAAACGTTAAGATTAGTCCCTGTGCAAGAAAACCTGAAACGTGCACGAAATCTTACAGCTCGTATCTGAAAGAAACTTGACACAGGGTTTCCCAAACTTGCCAACAATTTTCAAAATATGCATGACTTACCAATGACCAGTTCTGAGGCTGAAAAGTCTTTCTAGCCTATCAATAATACATAAAATAATTTTTTAAATTTATATTTAGTTATTTAAAACATCTATTTAAAATAAAAAATAATGTATTCAACCATGCTAAAAGAAAAACTAAACCATTTTTCTATAGCAAATACTTGATAACAAAATCATTGTCATATGAAGTATATAGAGGTATGTCGTCCAAAAAATATAGAGTTAAAGATACTAAAGAGATTTGTCAAGGAGTCAAACAATAAGGGTATTATTTTTCTACACGTTTGTTGTATTTTGTGATTTGCTATCATTTCTTGTCCCATCTTAGGTCAATATTCAACTTCATATTTAATTTTGTGTTTGTACTTTTGCATTCTCTTCCCAAAGGAAGGGCCCCTCACCCCCCAATTGTATGAGCTTTAATTCCCTTAAGACCTGGCTCTTCCCACGGTATCAGAATTTGCTATGTGAGCTCCTTGAGTGTGGAGAGGAGTGAGAGGAGGGGATTGGGGATTCTATCTGGAGAAATGCACTGACAGGCAGCCCATCCTGACCCCCAAGATGTAAGATGCATCATTCCAAGGTGGGCGAGCCAGCAACTCTCCCTTCCTGAATGCTGTCTTCAGACAGCTGTATCCCGTCCTCATGTCTCCTTGTTTTGGTTCTGTCTTCACAATGGCCAATAATCACAGGAGAAGGATCCAGGCGAGGGGCCGGGGGCTGTTTAGCGGTGACTCTGGGGCCTCCCATGTGGCAGGCAGCACACAAAGACAATGGTAAGAAAGAAAAAAAAAAAAGCCTAAGAAGCAAAAAACAGCACACACAGAGAGCGGGTATCCCCTTGGGAGCCCCTGAGGACAGACGCTAAAGCAGACCAAGCAGGAATGGGGGTGTCAGGCTCTCGGAGTCCAAACTAGCTGGGTTGTTTGTGAGACTACGGGCTACAGGGCTATGCTTACCGCTGAACGAAGTGCAGGAATTAATGCTTAGTATGTAAGTTATTATTGTTGTTTTTTCAGAATGAAAACATAGTGCTCTGGGGATGCTGGGATAGTGCAGTGGTTGAGTGCTTCCCTGGCGATGAGGATCTACGGTGCAACTGGTAACCACCAGGATGGCTCAGTGCTGAACGCTCTCGCCTCCCATGTGGGAGCCCCCAGTTTGCTTCCTGCCCCACACCCACCTGTGTGAAATGAAACCATGTCACAACGAATGATGTACAACTATGGAGATGGCTCTGGGCGCTCTCTCTCTCTCTCTCTCTCTCTCTCTCTTACCTTTTCTCAAGCAATAAAATATATCTAATTAAAAAAAAAAGCCATTGTGCCCTGAAGTGTATTAGGTGTCTGAGTGCTCCCATTTCCTCAAAAAATAGTTCTTGGGATGTGCAGGTGTCATTTCTACCTAAGTTGATATAGTTCGGGGACTCATAAAAGATGGGTTGCCCAGGGCAACGCTATCTGTCCACTTTCCAGTAAAGCTTCTTTGATTCCTCAAAGACTTACACAAAGACTTTGTAGTTAAAGTGGGTTGAACACGGTCTTTTATCTCTTCTCCTTTCTGAAATCCCAATAACATGACTGTCAAAAAGTAAAACAGCTACAAATCCACAAGGACAAAAGGAAGGCAAGAGGAGAGGACAGCAGACTCGGGATGCAACAACATATCGGAAGCTGAGAGGCAGGACTGCTCAGAATAAACTCAGAAAGACTCACGGTGCCCTCACAGACCCAGCTTTCACCGAGTCATTTTGATTTCTGTATAATAAGATTGTTTTCTTTTATAACATGGGTCACTCGAGGTTAGAGAGTGAAGAGCTTCCACGTACTAAATCAGAGGAGGTCATTGGGCGCATGCCCATTGTAAGCCCAGATCCACTCTTCACCCCTGGCCAAGAAGTGCTCTTCCGTGTTGTAAGATATCTGTCCCATGCTTCCTCATTAATATCACACAGTAGAGAAAGGGGTCTGGACCCCAGAATCCCTATCAAAGAGCCTCTGATCGGACAAGTTTAAGTCTCACAACTCACCTTTGAATCAGTCACTGCGTCTAGAGGGAGGTGGCCACAGAATCTGTGACATAAATTCTTAGCATGGCTAAGAACAGTGGGAGTGACAGTTTCCTGAAATACATAAGACATTGTCATTGTGAAGGAAGGGGGACAGAGCTGGAAAGTTAACGATAGGTGTCCCAGATTCAGACGAACAGGGAAAGGTAGACTGTGTATAATGCGTGAAACCAAAGCCAACGGCCAAGAACTGAAGGCTCCCAGAATTGATTTTTGCTTTACAAAAAAAAAAAAAAAAAAAGATAAATGAGTAAGTGGTGACTGAAAGAGAAGATTCCCGTGGTACATACGACTGTGGCATGTTCCGCTGGCTAGTGGCCACTCTACCAACCGAATGAGACACAGGAAAACAGCTGACATGACTAACCTCTGAAAATGAATCTTGATACATACACTTCACTCAATGTTGTGGAAGGAATCACAGGACACACCCCGAAGAGTGTGTTAATGTTCTGCTGAGTTCTGGCTTTATTTATTTATAAGGTTCGTTCCTTCCTGAAACCCGACACTGCATTAACATTCTGCATGTTGCTTTGGTTCAAGGAAGCCCTAGGAAGATGGATCGCTCTTTATCCATTGAATCATTTCTGAAGTTAAAAAAAAGAGATGTAATTAATAATGTCAGAGTAGCCTGGTTAGAAACTCTTGCACGTTATATCACATGGAAGATAGAGACTAATGAGAACAGTCATTCTTTTGAGTTTATGAGACAAGTAAAATAGGTTTTGTAGTTTGACGATTGTTCAATAAGATTTTTTTTTTTTCTGTTGGGCTGGATTCATGCCAGGGTTTCATGAGACTGAGAGAGCCAATATATTTATCTGAAATGGAATTCTGCAATGAGTATGTCAGAATGTAGCAGTAAATTTTAAAGTCTTGCCTGGTAATGAGGTGATTGTTTAAATAAATTATGATCTATCCCTACAGTGGAATTCTATTCATTTATCTAAAATGATGCTGTAGATGAAAATGCATTAACTTTGTATGATGGTCACAATATATTGCTGAGTAAAACAAGCAGGTTAAAAAACAATATGGAGGTTATAATCACACTTTTATAAAATATTAAAGTCATTACATTCTTGCAAAGAAATAACAAGAAGATATACTTTAAGGTATTTCCAGTGTTTTTCTCAGGGTGGTGGGATTATGAATATTCTTTTTGAACCTTTTTTTTTATTGTTTATGTCTTCTAAACTTTCTACAATGTTCATTTATTACTGTTGTAATAGGAAAAATATAGCAGAGCTATTTCTAATTAAAAAGAAAATCATACCCACTCTAGGTGCAATCTTTAGTTTTACTGTTCTTTTATTCTTTAGAAATTTTGGTATTTTTATAAACAGCCACAAGTTCTCTGTGGAATAAGATAGGAGAGGAAATGCATACACAGAAGTATAAATGAGTCCATGAATAAATGCAACACCAATTAGAACACCAAAAAAACAAAAATACTCTGGGGAACCCCAAGGTCAGCTTCTTATTCCCTTATTTTGATTTAATTAACATTGAAATGAGATCCAATTCTAGGAGAGTAATATTAGCTTTTGCATTCATTTTTCTCAATGTCTTGATCAAAATAAATCCTCTTTATTCGGATTTGACAGGAAGATTGTTGAGCCACGGAGCAGGATTAGGGCCCAGCCACAGGCTCAGTGTGGCTGAGATGGGATGGCTTCCAAGGACTTGCTACTCAACACGGTTCATGGACTCCCAGTGCACAGGCCCATTATAACCTACTGATGGTCATTGTCTGCAGTGGCCAGTGGAGTCACTCCATCTGTGGACTTTCTCTTTGGTTACCCAGTGACGTAGCTGTCCTTGCCCAATTTGGTAGAAAGTGAAACTGGATCCCTGGATCTTAGTCTCAGCATCCCAGATGCCTGAAATGGTGGGTGTGGGGGTTTACGACCCTCATCATCTGGGCCCTGGCCTGTCTGTTAAAATACTACAGTAGACTCTCAGTTAACCGCCCCCCATGGGGACTGGTAGATGCTGGATACATGTACATAGACTTTCTGTGAACCGGAGCCCAAGTAACCGGCAAGAGTCTACTGTAGTTCCCTATGGCTACCCGAACGAACAACCCCAAACTCAGTGCATAAGCACAACACAAGTTTATTATCTTACCATTCTGGAGGCTAGAAGTTCTCTGGGCTAAAAATCAGGGTTCCGTGCAGCTGACTCGCTCTGGAGGCTGGACGGCAGAATTCATTCCTCTCCCTTTCTAGCTCCTCGAGGCCACCCACATTCCTCAGCTCCTGGCTCTTTCCTTCCCCGTGAGACCACCAATCCCATTACCTACACCTCAGTGCTCCTTCTGACCCTTCTGCCTCCCTCTTCTATCTTTTGAGGACACTTTTGATTGCACTGGTTTCACTCATATAATCCAAGATACGATGGGAGACCCATCAAACCTGGAATGTTCTTCCGGAGGGCGGGCCCTTGTAGCACAGGCTTCCCCGCTGGGTGAGGTTCTAGGAGCCCGTCTGCATCCGTGGACCGGCTGGCGTGGTTGTGAGAGGCTGCGTGCGGCTTCAGTGAATTATTTTGGAGACTCTTTCAATGCGTTTGCCCATTTCGTAATGGGTGATTGACAGGAACCACGTGCGGCATGACCACACCCCTGCCCACACTGCGCTGCGTGCTTAGCTGTTTTGGATCAAAAACAGCATGATCCCCGTGCCCCACCCTCCCTAGTCACCCACTCTCACCCCAAGCAACTTTGTTTTTGTTTCCCTGGATGAAAAGTCCTCAAAGGGAAGTGGTTTGCTGATGTGGAAGAGGTGAACCAAAAAACGGCAGAAACACTAAAAGGCATCACAACTGACAAGTTCAAAAACTCTTCTGAGCTGTGGAAAAGGTGCCTCAATACGTGTATCGCATCCAACGGAGAGGACTGTGAAGGCGACAGATGTTTAAACGTGTAGGAATAAATACACAATTTTTTATAAATAAATTCCATGGGGGAGGGGTTGTCCCCCTCACCTAGTAACACGTTCACCGGTTTTAGGGATGAGGACCTGGACATTTTTGAGGGGCCATTATGCCTCCTGCCCCTCCTAGACAAAGAAGGAGGCCCCTGGGATGGGACTTTGAGGACTGACCGGAAACCTAAGTGGTTTGCTAGGTAAATGCTGTCATCGAACAGTCCAACAACTGGAGGTTTGCCCCGGAGACGGAGCGGAGACTGAGCAAGCCAAGGCCTGGTTTCCCGACCCTATCTGCAGTGTCCGCATGCAGATGTCTCCTCAGCAGACGATCTCTCTGCACAGGGAAGCCCACACATGGCCGACTGGACTGTCACGCTTTCTCAGACCTGGACTTGCTGGAAGATGAAGGGCAATCCTAAAGGCTGAGCCATCCCACGAGTCCCTCAGTCTCCCTGTCTGGGGAAGAGGAGTTGATCGTGTTTACTTTTCCTTTAAGAGCATTCTCTTCATGTTTGAAAGCCCCAGTGCATGAATGACATACTGACGAACCTAAAAACCTGGTCTCTTCTCACAAAGTAAGAAGCAGCATGGTTTCTCACGTGCAGTGATGCTGGGTTCTCTGGTACAGATAGCAATCTGGACGTGGGCAATTATCTCAGGAAAACTACCAACCTGCGGCGTGGCATGCCCACCTGAAATTGCATGCTACGCACTTGCTGCTATTGGAACATCGTCTTCTATTTCCCCTTCCCCAGCCCAATGCCGAAACCCCCAGACTCTTCCTCTTGTATTAATCTTGGGAAATAACATTCTTATTTTTAGCGAGCTGGTGTTACAGTAGGAATCTGATATTGAGGGTCATAATAAGGATGTGCACATTTTTTAGCTGAGGTTCAGCCACTGTGACCCATGAGATGTTTTTTAAACCTAAGCTGCAGGGCCTTTGTCTCTAATAACAAAGAAATGACTAGCAACCTCCCCAACCCCCAGAGATCAAGCTTCCTGTATACGGTACTCTCTGTGCCCTAGTATAATTCTATCAGACAGGCAACTATCAAAAACCAACTGCCAAGTCGTGAGGGCTGCTTTCCTGGAGCTCAGAACAAGGCAGAGTTGCAGTGAGTGAATGAATGAATGAGTAAATGAGTGAGTGAGTGAATGAGTGAATGAGTAAGTGAATGAATGAGTGAGTAAATGAATAAGTGAGTGAATGAATGAGTGAATGAGTAAGTGAATGAGTGAGTGAGTGGTTGAGCAAATAAGTGAATGAGTGAGTAACTGAGTGAATGAGTGAGTGAATGAGTGAGTGACTGAATGAGTGAATGAATGAATGAGTGAATGAGTAAGGGAATGAGTGAGTGAGTGGTTGAGCGAATAAGTGAGTGAGTGAGTGAGTGGCTGAGTGAATAAATGAATGAGTCAACGAGTGAACGAGTGAGTGAGTGAGTGAATGAGTAAGTGAATGAGTGAGTGAGTGGTTGAGCGAATAAGTGAATGAGTGAGTGAGTGAATGAATGAGTAAATGAATGAGTGAGTGAGTGAGTGAATGAGTGAGTGAATGAATGAGTGAGTGAATGAATGAATGAGTGAGTGAATGAGTGAGTGAGTGAGTGAGTGAGTTTTGGCTGAGGTGGAGGAAAGAGCTGACTGCTAACATGTCTCTAGGAAATGTATCGAGCATGACATTGGAAGGCAGAAAACCAAGGCTTTGAATCCCGCTCTGCACCCGTGACAATTAGCTACGTGGCTTGGGCAAGTCCTTGAGCCTCTCTAATTTGCTCAGTCTGTAAAATGGACCACATGGAGGCCATAGGTTATAATGGCGTTCATGCAAAATAGCAAACTCCATTTACACTGGCATCTATTATACGACCATAATGGTTCACATTTCTTGAGCTCTTACTATGGGCCCAATTTCGAACCATGCCTTTTACATATATATGCCATTTAATCCTCAAAAGGATTTCCAAGTTCAGCACATAAAAATATGGGACATCAGTAATATTTTAATTTCAGATAAACAATGAATACATTTTAGCATAAGTATGCCCCAAATGTTGCATGGGACATATTTATGTTAAAACATGTGGGAACAAGAACTAGAGAAGCTACCCGTTATTAATCACATCCTGTTGCATGGGAAAGATTGCTAGAGGGGCTACTGTTCAGCTTCCTGGACCAGCTGCTGGAAATGGTGGTTGAACTTCCCACAAGTCTGACTTGTAGATAGCAGCTGACTTCCTGGACTGGGTACTGCAGATCGTGGGCTCTGTAGATGGGGGGTCAGAGTTCCATTTTTATATGTGGTCTGGCCATGGTCCATTTTTACTTTGTGTCTCAGGGGCTCATCTCCCTGCACCTCACCAAGGTCTCTCCTCTCTCAGATCTCCAGAATAAATGAGGAGGGGGCATGACGCGGAGCCTCCATACTCAGGTCTAACTCTGTTGCATAATCTCTAATTAGTGTTTCCTCCCTTTGTTTTATTGGGTGGGGCAGGGGTGGGGGTAGAAGTGAAAGGAGAAGGAAGGAAGGAAGGAAGGAAGGAAGGAAGGAAGGAAGGGCTGGAGGGAAGAAGAAAGGGAGGGAGGCAGGGAGGGGGGGAGGAAGGAAGAAAGGAAAGAACGAAAAGAAAGAGAGAGAGAAGAGAAAGGAAAGAAAGATCCAAGACGGTGGAGTAGGTAAACACTGTGCTGGCTTCCTTCCATGAACACATTAAAATTACAGCTAAATGATAGAACAACCAACCAGGAGAACCATCTGAAGTCTAGCCGAACAGAAGTTTTGTAGCTAAGATTGTAAAGAAGCCATGTGGAGACTGGTAGGAGAGGTGGAGACACGAAATGGGAGGGCCCCAAACCTCCGTGTGCTGGTTGCGATTCAGGAGGGAGGTTCCCCCCAGAGGAGTGGGGGGCCCTAACCTGAATTGCTGATGTCAGGAAGAAAAGCCCCCACAACACTGGGCTGTGAAAAACAGTGGGGACCGTCCTGGTTAGACAGAGGCCTTGGGTAACCCAGACATCCTCTTAAAGGGCCTGTGTACAGCTTCACTCACTGGCAGGCGCTTACCTTGGGCTCCGGCAGAGGAATGGTGACTCTGGGGTGTTGGAGACATACTGGCTGCAGACAGAGGTGTGTGGCTTTGAGGTTAGGGCTGGAAGGTAGCTGCCCTGTGCCCCGTGTGGAGTCCTCTCACATGCAGATCGCAGGCAGTTGCCATCTTTCCTGTGTTGAGTCCGCCCGCTCACGGCCGGAACCTGATTGGCCCCCTGAGCCCCTGTCGCTCCATCTGCTGACTCCCTGAGAACCCGCCCCACCCAGGTCCCTACCTGCTTGAGGCTTTAGCCACAGCCGAGTCTTAGCGGGAGCTGGCAGGTGGCAGCAGGCCTCAGGGGGTCCTGGCTTTCTGACAGCTGGCCTTGGTTTGCAATGTGGCCTCTCCCACACACCTCCAGGTCCAGCACAGGCAATGACCAACCATAGATTGCTTTGTAACCTCTACCAGGTAGTCCCCGGCCGGTCACAGATAGTGGCCTACACAGTCTCTCCCGAGAGGCCCCGGAACTGATAAATGTGGATGCCACCCTTCCGACATCCTGGCAACTCACTTCAAACCCAAGGAAGTGAGTCATAGGGGAAGATGGACGCGGGAAGATGAGGTGCAGCTCCCTGTGCATGGCTGTCACTGCGTACAAGTCGGACGGAAATCCTTTCTCACAGCTGCGCTGGGGTGAGACTGGCTTTCCTTCTCAGTTTCCCCGAAGCACTGGGCGTGGCTAGAGGTGTGGCTTCTTCAGACTTCACATGGCCCTGCCTGTGCAAATCAAGCCTGGCTTGTGTTGGGCCCCTGACACTAGCTCCATGCCTAGACCTCAGTATTTGTGTGTTGAATGACTGAGAGGTTAATGGTGGGGTTAATGATACCATCCACATCAGTAATGAAGACCCAATGAGCAGATCAAATAAATGCTTTCATCGTTCTTGGAGAAAAAAAGAACAGCCTAGGTATTCTGAATTCATCACACTGTCAAAGTCAACTTTTTAAAAAATATATTTTTTTATTGTTTTTGAGAGAGAGAGATACAGAGACAGAGAGAAGGGGGAGGACCCAGAACAGTCTCCATAGTTGCACATCATTGGTTTTTCCACATAGTTTCATTCCACAGGTGGGCGTTGGGCTGCACAGGGCAGGAACTGGGCCGGGGTCTCACCCCAGTGAGAACCGAACTGGGGAAACTCCCCAGTTCAGCATATGGGTCCGCATGGACCAGGGCCGGGATTCAATCCTCGGTCCCCAGGGCTGCAAAGTGAGCACTTAACCCACTGAGCCATCCCAGCTTCCCCTAAAGTCAACTTTTATGATTCAAAAAAATAAAAATAAAAATAAGGCAGGAAACAGGAAAATGCAGACAAGGAAGACATCCCTAATCTTGTCATCTAGACATGACTATTGCGACCACTTTTGTATTTAGAGTTTAGATGTCATTCTTTGCAGAGCTGGGATTCTCTGCATTTGTGTGTAAGATCGCATGACGACATTGAAGCAGATCCCTGAAGCCACGCTCTCTCGTTTCCTTGGGTGGTTTGTCCCCCTCTCTTCCCACCACACGTCCCGGCAACAGCATCCTCGGACTTCCTGAAGCTCACACGTGTGTCCCTGAGACCTTAGATGCTGATGGTGAGGGTGTGAATTTCAAAATCCCTAATGCAAGTCCCCGTCTGTAGCAGACATCGTTCCCCGAGATTACCCAGGGACACAGGACAGAAGGCCATGGCTGTCTTCCTTTAGAGGGGCCCCTGGAGGCATACAGAGAACTTCAGGGGAGGACGCAGGAGGAAAAGGGGTCAGGGACTTCGCTTCTGACTCCTGGCTCCAGGCACCGGCTCAGGCCCGGCAGCCCTGGGGGATGTGTGGTCAGCGGAGGGGACAGCGGCGTGTGTATGGGGTGGGGAGAGGTACCCCCTCACTTCTGTCTGTGGGAGCTTCCCATGGGTTACTCTGGGCCACCCTGTCTTGGCCAAATGAACCCTCTCTGGGCAGTAGCGCCGCCCGGTGATCTATTTAAAAGACTAACCATCACTGTTGCTCATCGGTCCCTTTAAGAAGCTCACAGGGTTGAACTTTGACAGTATAACTAGGAATGTGGCTATGTCGTGACAACTACCAATAACGTTCTGTTGTGTAATGTTCACATCCCCTTGCTTCTCTGACCAACGACACCTGCTCAGCATTCCTGAACCAGAGGTAGGGTCGTTCCCTGTTTTGTTAAAACAAACAAACAAAACCCCATCACTTTTATTAGAGTTTGTGGTTCAGAAGCAACAATATGCCGAGTGATAGAGCAGCCGGTGCTGCCCACACCTGACCTGGACACACTCATTCCTGGGTCCCGGGGTCATAGAACCCAGGACCCCTGCCCCGCAGGATTTGACTTAGTTACTCCCCCCCTGAGGGGGAGGGGAAAGTCCTTAGGGGTCAAGGGCAAGATCAAGGGGGACCAACACCTTATGCCCCCTCAGGGGCATACTGGTTAACTGGGACTCTGTGTGTGTGTGTGTGTGTGTGTGTGTGTGTGTGTGTGTGTGTGTGCCTTCAGCTCACTGAGAATTTCCCTGCACACACCCTCTACCACAGTAACTCACACCAGCCTCTCCCCAGCCACAATCTTCCTTCATTCAGACATGACCTGCAACCCATGACTTCCTCTTATTTTTTTTTCTTAAGATTTATTTTTAGTGTTTTTGAGAAAGAGAGAGAGAGAGAGAGGTGCCCAGAGCAGTCTCCATATTTGTACATCATTAGCTTTCAACATAGTTTCATTCCACAGGTGGGTACAGGGCCGAGCAGGGTGGGAACTGGGCTGGGAGCCTCCTGCTTGGGAGGCTCACACCCCAGTTCAGCACATGGGTCCGCACGGGCCGGGGCCGGGATTCGATCCTTGGACCCTGGGGCTGCAAAGCGAGCGCTTAACCCGCTGAGCTGTCCCGGCTTCCCTCCATGACTTCCTCTTGCTGGCTGCTGAATCAGCCAGAGGCAGCCGCCAAGGACGGGACAAATACTAGCTCTGAGTTCTGCAATGACTATTTTTTGGCTGCTAAGCAGATGAACAGACTTTACTCCTATGTGTTTTCTTTTTTTAATGTGTGCCTTCAAATAGGCACCCACCTCCAAAGGCACGCGCAACCTGTGTGCGGAAGCGTGCGTGGGAGGTGTTCGCGTCCCGTGTAAGTTCTCCGAGTGTTCTGTCCACAGGATGCAGCTAGCACAGCCGATGGGTACAGTCCCCACGCAGCTCTGCAGGACCTGCATCCGCTCGCCAGTGCTCCTGCCTGCCGACGCATCGCAGAGGCTGCTGAATGGAGGGAAAGAGCGAAGGGGAGAGACCCTAGCGGAGAACAAGAACCCCGGAGATCCGAGACAACGCCTAGGACACCCGCTTTTACAGACGCAGCCCACGTGGGCTTTAAATGGCTCCGCCGACCTCTGCTCCTGCCACACCACGCGGTCCTGGCGACATGGTCTCTTATGCTGGTCCTCGGTTCCTTCTCTGTATTCATTTCATCCCATTCCTTCTTTCCTCACACACCTCTTTGGAGGCTCCCGCTGGAACATGTATGGAGATTTCTCAGTGAACTTCCACGTCTCTCACTTGGGACAGGAGACCTATTAATCCCATGGGGCTTTTATTTGCCAGCGTGGGACTCCCAGAGATTTACAGAAGAGACGAGCAAACATGCAGAGAGAAACTCCAATGGAAACACGCCTCTATGAGCGTGTTTGGAAACAAGGGTTTAGACATATACACATAGCCCTCTCTGCAACCCCGTTCACACACACACACACACACACACACACACACACACACACACACACACACACAGAACCCTACCACTGTACAAATGCACATCCAGGCAGCAGTGAACAAACCAGATGTGCAGGGGTCACCACTTACACAGCCTCACCGGAAATCGAGCAGGCCCACCCCACGCTCGGACACGCCCGGAATGCAGGACATTGAGCCAACCTTGGCTTCCCCCCTGCCCCGGGCCCTGACCTCCAGCGATCATGACTGCCGGGCGTGGGAGACAAAACCCACGCACACACCTGGGGCCGGGCTGTGCTGGGTGCGGGGAACACTGAGCATGAGACAGTCCCTCCCACGAGAGGCTCACGCCGCGTGGAAGACATACAGCCACCAATCCACGGGGGAAGGGCCGTAACAGCCGTGAGTGCAGGCAGCCGGCCCCGCGTCTTCCCTCCTGAACTCCGGACGACAGGCATGTCTCCTCCTTCTCAGGACCAAGTCCAGGCCCGGCGGGGCCTGCTCAGCACAGGGGCGCTGTGAGCCAGGCTGCCGTCCACGCAGCCCTCTGCAGGGGGCTCCGCTCGCACGCCGTGCTCACACCCTGCCACTCACTTCAGCTTCCAGCTCCTCCGGGGTGTCTGGAAGTAGAAGGTACAGAGAAGGGTGATGAGGCTGGGGGTCTACAGGAGGACAGCCATGTTGAAGCCATCGAAGATGGAGCACTCAGCCAAGGGCAGCCGGGGCCCACGCTGACCCAGGGCGAAAGAAAGCGTGAGAAGAAAGGTGGGAGACTGGGGAGAAGCAGTCCTCACCCTCAGACCCGTCTCGTCTTCACCCGTCTTGCTTTCACCCCGATGCCTGCCAGAAGGGGCAGGCCGCCGACTGCTCAGCCTTCTGCTTGAGAAAACAATGGCGCCTGGTGAAGGCTGCCCCCACTTTTCCTAAAAATCTTCCTGCCCCCTCTTCTGGTTCGGGTCCCCCATTTACCCCAATCCGGCTCTGTCATGTGGACACTGATGATGAGCTCCATCGACCCCGAACCCCGGGAGGGACAGCTCAGCTGTCACTACCATCTGGAAGGAGTGCTCACCAAACCACACGGTGCCCTGACCCCGAGGGTATTCAGGGGTCACAGGCTCATGGGGTATTAACTAAGGTGACCAACTCTTTTCCAATGCAAAGGAGGACATAAATAAATAAGGAGGACATAAATAAATTAAAGAAACAAATATTGCAAATAAAAAAATGTATTCTTTGCAACAATACCTAAACAGAAAGCATTATAATATAGTAAATAGATAACGCAGGCGTATTATGATTATTATTTAAATAGGAATATTTTTCGATTGAATGAATATTTTTTGTTAATGTGTTATTTTCTAACAGAATGTTAGAAATATCCGTACAAGAACTATTTTCCATATTGAATTTCACAGCAAGTGCTGCAGCTGGAGTATCAGCATTCAGTCTTGATTTGTCAGTTGTCCAGAAATCATTAGCCATTGAAAATACTCTTTCAACTGCTGTGTTAGTGCTGGGGCAGCAGTGTAAATTGGACAATGTAAATTGTACAAGAAGAAGTACATTTTCATATGCTATATGTGCATTTTTGAAATGGTTGAATATTTCCACCCATCTTATATCAACTTCAACATGCTCATTTTCCCACTCGACCAAATTTTCAGAATTTAAATAAATATTCTGTTTTCTAATTCCTTCAGATAGACAATTGTCATCTACTTTAATGTCTGGTCGTTCTGTGGATAAAAACTGAACACAAGTCGAAAAGGAGGACATCTAGGAGGACACTTTTTGAGGGAGGACAGAGCTTCCAAAAGGAGGACTGTCCTCCCTGAAGGAGGACGGTTGGTCACCTTACATTAGCACTCTGAGGTCCTCTAGCCTGTGTAAATGTCATGGCTCCCAGTCCCACATCAGGTCAAAGGGAGTGGGTTCTAGGATTTGGACAAAAAGGTTCCTGAGACCTGGGCATGTTGGGCAACAAAGGGAGATCCAGGGATGAGAAGGGCTAGTTCATGGTCAGAGCTCCAGGTACTGGTGTCGCTGAGCATAGAGCCCCGGCCTCAGCTTAGGCCCCTGGAGCCTGGGCCGCCTTTGCACCTGCTCTAGGACGGTAAGATGCCGCTGCCCCCACAGGGAGGGCTGCAGGCGGGGCCCCAGACTAGCCCGTCCTGAGCACAGGTACAGGTGGACATGGGCCAAAGGATTCAGCATCCCAACCGCAGAGCGGGGTGCGGAGGCCAAGGGTGCTAAGCGGGGCAGGGCCTCGCTGTGCTTTGGGTTTTCTCTGGCACGTTTCAATCCTCTCCCCTGCAGTGAGCATCTCCGCCCATCCTGCAGAGAACATCCATGGGGAGGGTCCCTCGAACCACACGGTGATGGGACAGGGTGCACACCTCCTGTGCTGGAGGGAGAGCGAGAGGCCTGCCGCGCACGGGCCCGTGTTTGACTCCCACCTGCCCGCTGAAGCGCGAGGTGCCCTGGTGGGAGCCGTGCAGGTCGTGATATAAAGAAGAGCTATATGGGAAGAGAGGACGGTGTCACCCGTGGGGGCCTGGTTTCCCCAGGCACTTCTCCTGGGGCCTCAACGAGCAAGAATGAGGGTGCTTCTGCCGGTGCTATTGAAGGGGTGACTGAAACGCAAGGGCAATGACTTCTGCATGCACCTACTGTGCGCCAGGTACTTTGTTGGCATAAAAAAAAATACATATACGTACTTTCAATGATACTAGACAACCTATACTTGCGTCCATTATACAGACGGGAAAACGGAGGCACAGAGAAGTCATTTGCACAACAAAAGGTTGTCCCAGCTGGGGTCTGAACACAGGCTGGTTTGGGACCAGCTTCTCCTCCATACCCTTCCCCACCTCCCAGGGCGCTGGGGAGAGAACTCGGGGGGTGAACACCCAGCCCAGGACCCAGGCCACCCTGAGGCCGACTCCCAGAGGGTCTCTGCTCAGACTTCATCTTGGTAAGGAACTGGTAAGAGCGAGCCCCCCTCTGTTTCCTCACTACCCCCACATCATGACCCTGCCCCGCCCCCCACTCAAGCCCGTGAGCCTTCTGGATTCACAAGCAGGGCCCCTCCTCCTCATTAACAGGTAAGGATGGCTTTTGCTGTCTCTTAATATCAGTAAAAAAAAAAAATTGTACACCACCTCAGACCCAGCTCACAGGGGGCATTCTGCGCAAGCGCCAAAGCCACCGGCGCTCATTCAAGTCCAAGGTCTTCGAGAGGCAGCACTAACGGCACACGCTCGCCATCTGCTGGGGAGGAAGGGGAAGTGCAGTCAGGCCTCTGTCCGGCTGCGGGCATAGCCGGCCCTGGCTTCTGCCCCAACCCTCAGGGTTCTGCGCCGCTCAGTGCCCCCACAGTGCCCACCTGTCTGCAGGAAGACGCCTGTTAGCACAGGGAAGAGGGGAGACGCTACGGGGAGTGATAACAGAAGGCGTCTCCAAACGTGGCCCAGGCCGCAGCCATGCAACCTAATTTAGATAATCTGAGGGGTCCAGGGATCACCCCGGAGCTTGCTGGTTGCAAAACACATTCTTAATCAGTGTGCTGGGGGCGGGGCATGAGATTCCGGAGGCTGAACAACCTCCCAGGTGGTGCTGATGGGGTTGGTCTGTGAACCATCGCTCAACATCCCTGACTTCAGCATCCGGGTCACAACCTGGTAACTTGTGAAGCTACAGCTAGACTTTGTTCTTTTGCTGCAAGGAAACCTTTTCTTCTGCATGCAGCTAAGACAGAGAATAGCAAAAAATAATAAAATATCTACCGTTTAGCCAGCACTCTGTGTGTGCCAGGCCCCGGGCTAAACACACTTTCATGCATTAGCTAATTTAATCTTTTCATGGTTTCCTTTTCCAAAGTAGGTATCATGGGTCCTACTTTATAAAGAGCACTGGGGCCCATGACAGGTAAGTAGGCAACCCACGGGCACCCAGCAAGCACGTGACAGAGCTGAGATTCAGGCCAAGGGCCTTGAGCCTGTCTGCAGTCACCCCTCAGCCAAGCTCACCCCAGCTACAGCCCGGGCTGGGGGAAGCAGCTGTAAGTAGCCAGGTGGCCACAAACTGGGACGGAGGGAAAGGGAACAGACCAAGTCAGGCAGCCTGCTGCCGCTGTGGGAACTCCCACCTGACCGGTGAACACCTCCCCCGCTCATGTTCCGGACACCACCACCCCTCCCAACCTCCCCGCCCCGGGGTGACTGCAAATCAGATAAACTCCACGGAGTGTGTTGGAGGCTGTAGCCAAGAGGGACCCAAGAAAACGGGATTATCTGGAGGGCGGGCCCCTTGTGGCACAGGCTTCCCCCAGTAGGTGAGGGTTGCGTGCAGCTCCAGTGAATGCTTTTTGGAGATTCAAGCTGTTTGCCCATTTCATGATGGGTGATTGACAGGAACCACGTGCAGCGTGACCACGCCCCTGCCTGCACCGCGCTGCGTGCTCAGCAGTTTTTGGGGTTTTTTTTGTTTTTGTTTTTGTTTTTGTTTTGTTTTTTTGTTTTGTTTTTATTGTTAAATTTAGTGGGGTGACACTGTTTGGTAACAATTAGATAGTTTCCTGATGTATAACTCCACATCACATCACCCATGCATCGCATTATGTGCCCAGCTCCCAGAATCAGGTCCCCCTCCAACCCGATATATCTGGTGCCCAC
>PVKE010028383.1:0-20954 GCA_004027555.1 Craseonycteris thonglongyai | reverse complement strand
GTAACATAAGCCTGTTTTCTATCGCTGGCTCTTCATTTTCATGTAGCCTTCTTATGCCTTCTGAAGACGGAATTCCTGTGGACCCATGATGCCTGGTGACTCAGGCCAACCCAGATAATCCAGGGTCATCACAGCCCCCCATTGGCATCCAAAGATCTAACCATCCCAGGCACATCCACCTCCAAGTCTCATAGAAGGGCAGGACTTAGAGGACATTGGAACCCTTGCAGTGGGGAAGTTAAGGAAACCGTCTTTAGTTTTCCTGGCTAAGACATAGAGGAAGGCAAAGCAGATGCTGAGAGACACAATCTGACTGAATAAGTATCTACAATAGCATGTTAGTTGGTGTAGGGAGATGGCAGAGAGAGAAATCAGAACTATAGCTGATGCTGGTTCCAACACAACACCATGTAACACCGCAGAATAGGCTAAAAAGGCTTGGCACCTACACTATTGCCATAAGCCCTTATGTTGATTTGAACAGGACTGGATTTATAATCTATCACCATATTCAAAATGGAATAATTAACTTTGTTTTTTTAATTTACTCTACTGTTGTAAGATATATTTTTCTTTTGTTTTATTAAGTACCCACACAATCATATCAGAGAAAGATTAAGATACTATGGAAAATGTGAAATTCACATACAGCTTTTTGATTTAAGTCAAAATGGAATTTTAAAATCTGGTTATTATTTATGATGACTTTAAATTTGGTTGTTTTTAATGCAGCTTAAACTGCTACAGAGGCATAAAGCAACAATGACAAAAATGATTTTAGTAACACCTAACAAACTGGCAATGTGATTTAGACTAAAAGTCTAAAAATTAACTCTTCAGTAATACAGCAAAAGTTATATAGCATTTATTAAAGGAATCAAAAAGGAGAAGGGATTTATGCTGACATTGATAGCAATAGCATTTTTCTACTGCTGATTTCTGAGTAAGCAAAGCATTAGAATCAGAGTATATTCATTTTTAATTTGCACACATTTTTTAAAGAAATAGACTATTTTCAGCTAACAAAAAGGCATGCAACAATGTAAAAATAAAATGCTTTTAAATGCTTTCATACAGAACCCTAATTTTCAACACAACCTAGATAAGCTACACACACTAAGAAAGTTACAATAGCAAGTCTTTTGTGAGGAAAGCAGGGGAAGCGAGCAAGAGGGAGAAAATTGGACAGCATGGTAAATTTTGTTAGCTGCTCACTAAGCAAACATGGGAAATAAAATAGCAGGATTAAGAAAGAAAAGAATGGAAGAGGACCTCACAATATCCCTAGGTCACAAGGAAATCATGGAAGTAAATTTTAATTTAAAGACAGATTTTGTCCTAGGTTCCCAGGAGTTAAGTCAGCATAAATCCTTGCATTATGCTGAGGGGAGAATAAATGCGTTTTCTCATCTTGGTTGAGATGAAAGAAACCCTGGTCTCTCTCTTTGTGGATGTGCTATTGTGTTTTGATAGAACACACACGTGAGTGATGCCCAAAAATATCTGCCGACTAGTGAGGCACTCCCAACGGGGACAGATGCCTATACAACCACAGTGCCACAAAGGGGCCCTGAGATTTAGGATACTTTCTGATTGATTCCTTCTTTCAAACTTGACTTCATTTACCCCACTTCTTCCAGAGAACTGCTCTCTGTTGGGAGACAATAAATGATTAAATGCTGTCCTTTCCAGGAACCATGAGGAAGATCCATGTCAAATTCAGTCTCCAGAAGGTTGTAAGAGATGCTCCCATAGCAGCATTTTGGGGCACTGGGGCAGACTAGTAACAAATCCTTTTCAACAGGTGCTGCCTCATTATACTCTCTGGTAACAATCATCATCATTTTGTCTTCTGCTTTGCTGCTTGGGATGCATTTATATGCATGCAGTTTTGTTTAACTGGATGTTAATCCAGTAGATCTTTATCAAGCAACTAAGGAGAGTGGGAGGAAACAGACACCATTCCGTCCTTCAAGGGGGAACCTAAAAGACTAAATCACACAGCTATGGAGCAGCAGCTGTGGTCCTCAAATCAGGTCTCCTAACTCCGATACGCTCTCCTCTTCACATGAACTAGCCATGCAAGTGACCTGTGCTGCTTATTCTTGGGGCTGGTAAACTCAGTTCTATACATGTCTGTTGAAGGATGAACAGACATGTTGGATGAAGTCCTAGCCCCTGCAGCCTTATTTGGAAGTAGCATCTTTGCAAATGTAATTAAGATGCGGTCATACTGGAACAGGATGGGTCATTAGTCCTATATGACTGGTGTTCTTATCAGAAGAGAAGAGATACCCAAACAGAGAGAGTGCATCTGTGAGGCAGAGGTTGGAGTGATGCAGCTCCAAGACAAGGAATACCCCGAGGGCCACAACCACCAGAAGCTGGCACTTGGCTCTGCAGACACCTTGACTTGATGTTTCACCTCCAGCATTGTGAGAAAATACATCTCTGCTATTTTAAGCCACCCAGTTTGTGGTCATTTGTAATGTCACGGTAGCCCTAAGAAGCACACACCATTTCCAAAGCAATTCTGGAACTCATATACAGCTGAGTGTCTGGTTTAGTTCAAGGATAGAATTTAGAGAGACTGTCAGGGTGGACTGGCTTCTCTATTTTCAGGCAATACAACTCTGGAAGTCACCTCACCCTCCAAAAGAGCCAGAGCTTAGCACTCTCCCTTCACCCACTCCAGTGACCACAGTCCCAGCTAGAAGAACGCAGTGAGAGAGCAAAACAATTACTGTCCTTCCCCAGCTGTTCCCATCCCGAATGGGATAAAGGTAAGACAAACATTCTCGAAAATGGTAAAATTGGGCCAATTCCAGGCTCGTATAATTTGTAAGAGCATTTGAAACCAGAAAAAGAAATGTTTGATGCAAACATTTGAGGAGACTAAAAGACGTTCACCCTCCTTTGCCCTCTCCCTTGCTCCAGTGAAACAGAGACTTGGTGATTAAAACTGCCTGGTGTTTACACATCAACTTTATCCCAGAAACACATTGTGGAAGTTAGTAAAACTATAAGGATGCCAGGACAGAAAATTTAGAAGACAGAAAGTCAAAAGAAAAGGGCTGACTTTTCTAAAACACACAAAAACCAAGACCAAATAACAAGGATTGTTCTAGAATTCAAAACAGCTTGGGAAAAAGCTTTTTTGCCAACAATGGAAAACTCAGTAAAGAGACAAAACAAAGGAAAACTTACCAAATGAAGAAGGCGAAATGGGAGAGAGGAAGGTATATGGATTAAATATGTACTGTACCCAGCAACTTCCAAACTTATATAAATGTGTTATCTTATTTCAATCTCAGGAGAAGCCCATGAGATAAGTATCACAAACTTCATTTTACAGATGAGAAAAGAGACACAAAGAGTTGGGCTTATTTGTCCAAGTCACAGAGGTAATAATTTGAAGAGCTCTATTTCAAACACTTGACTAAAACTAGTGCTTTGGATTTATTTTAGTTTTTTGGGGGGGGGTTGTTTGTTTGTTTGTTTTTGTTTTGGAATTCCCCAAACAAGGCAAGAATCATGGAATTTTGGCATCCTGATTAAAACATATTAGTACATGAGAGGAAAATTCAAAATAATTAAACTGAAGACTCTATATGCTGGTATTTTATTTTTAATGTAGATGATGTAAAATGAGAGCTTCCCAGTAAAAAACAGAAAATTAAGTTTTGTTCAAATATCCCTGTTTTAGGCAAGTGTGAATAAATGAGGCAATAATGCAACAGGAAAAAATCTGCTGAAAAAAAATAAATGACAATTTTTTTGTCTGCCTTTGAATGTTAAAATATTTGGCACAAACCTTGAGCATAGTTCAAAGATTTTTCCTACCAGCTGTAAGTTAAATATTAGAAGTGAATGTTCTCATTGTGAATATAAACATAAATGCAAGAACATAAAACTGTCAGTTTCAAAGAAGATTATATTTCTTGTGCAGCTGGTATCTTATAAAGGAAGCATGAGCCCTATTATTTTCTTCATTCTCATATGTGACCCTTGTGTTGGGGTGCCCATGGCCTAAAGCAAGATGATATATTCTGGAAGGTTTTGAACAGTTTGCTTAACTCAAAGCACAGGAAGAGGGTAGGACCAGGGCCAGCAGGTCATAAATACTAATATTTGAATCCTAGCTCTGCCATTCTCTAGGGTAAGGTAGCCAACCTCTTTTTTTAAGTATCCTGATCTATGAAATGGAGTTATTGCAGAGCTATTCTGAAGACTAAATCAGATACATTATGTAAAATACTTTCTGTCCTGATTGAATCATGCTCCCCCTCAAAAGATATGTCCACTTCTGACCCCTAGAACCTATGAAGGTGGCCTTATTTGATAAAGGATCTTTAAGATGTAATTAAATTAAATATCTTGAGATGAGATCATCCTGGATTAGCTGGGCAGTTTCTAAATCCAAGGGCAAGTCCTTATAAGACAGGCCTGGGTAGACGTTATCAGAGCAAGGGCTACTTCTGTAAGTCTAAAGGTCCACTAGCTATTTATTTTAGTATTCAGGCAGTCATCCCATAATTGCTTGGCAGTCCACTGGTGGACCATGATCAATGTCTTGCCCAGACCAGCCCTGTTATAAGAAGTCAGAAGAGGAGCAGCAGAAATAGGGAGGAGGAGGCCAGGTGACGATGGAGGCAATTGAAATAATGCAGCCACAAGCCTAGGAGCACCTGGGGCCTTCAGAGATGGGGGAGGGAAAGCATGGATTGTCCCCTGGAGCATTCATAGAGAGCACAGCCCTGCTGATATCTTGGTTTTACACTGCTAGCTTCCAGAATGCTAAGAAATAACTTTTCTATTATTTGAAGTCACGCAGTATACCTTACTTAGTTACAGCAACACTAGGAAACTCATACTCCTGATAAATCCTCAAAAAAGGTTTGTTCTCTCTGCCTGCTTCTTCTCCTTCCTCAGCTTGAATGAAGTCCCCACCCACAAAACTGGGACACAGTTCTCTAGTGGACAACCTGCCAGCCTGCCCTCTCATGAAAGAGGAGAAATGAGTAGTGTCCCCTATTGTACCATGGCATCACCACAGTGAGAAGCCCTATTGTACCTCCATGTGTATGTCACACAGTGCTGTGTGGCTCAGTGAAGGAGGAGAGGCAGGCTGGGATGCACACTTGAGATTATTTGTGGAAATAGCCAACATGGAGAGTTCTTCTCTATGCCAAACGCTATCTACATGCTCTCCACGCTTTGATACATGTTATCATTGTAACGAGTTTATGAAGCACATCCAGCCCCATCTTCCAGAGAAAAGTGAGGCACAGAGAAATTAAATAACTCGCTTATGGTCACAAAGCTAGTAAATGCCAAAGCTGGGGGATATATGGCCAGCCATTCTTATTCTAGAATTTGTGTTTTTAATGACTGTCTTAGTTTCCTAAGGCTGCTGTAACAACTAGAGGGTTTGCACAACAGAATGTTATTGTCTCACAGTTATGGAGACTGAAATGAAAGTCAGAAATACGGGTGTCAGCAGAGTTTGTTCCTTTTGAGGGGCATCATCTTCCTGCACCTTCACATTGTCTTCCAGCTAGGCATATCTTTATGTCTAAACTTCCCCTTTTAATAAGAACACCAGTCATCCTGGGTTAGAGCTGACACTAATGACCTCATTTAACCTTCATTTCCTGTGTAAAGACCCTATCTCTAAAAAAGTTCACACTCTAAGGTACCAGGAGTTAGGAATTCAACATAACAGTTTGGGGGGGAATCCAATCCAATCCATAACAACCACTACACCATACTGGCTGTCTAATAAACAAAAAATTAATAAGTGAACAACAAAGTGAATGACCACCTTTCCATCCAGAAGTCAGCACCTTTGAAGCACACCTCCATGGCTAGTTCTGCTCTTATTTCATTGCAGCTTAAGGTACTGTAAGACTGTGAGGTCAGGCAACAGCCATCAGTGGATGTGAGAACAGACTGTGGGAATGAACTCCTGGCTCTGACATTCCTTAACTATGTGACTTTGGAGAAATTTTCAGCTTCTGAGTTGAGTCTCTGTTTCCTCTTCTGATGAGAAATATATATATATAGCTCCTAGCTCATAGGGCAGTGGGAGGTTGACATGAGAGAGCCCAAGTAAGGCAGAGTGCCCACAATGGCTCAGAGATGGCTGGCCCCGGCCTTCCTCTTTCTTCCATGGCTCATTCTGTACCTGTCCTTTGCTGACTTCTTCCCTGCTAGGGCCTGCCACTGTATAGAAGCCCTCCCCAGTATTCCGAGTCTTGATTTCCCACAGCATGTCCTCCTCAGCTTGTCCTTCCCTTTATACCATCGATGGGACTTAGGACTTTCCCAGGAACTGGACTTGGTGGAGCAGGGTGACAGCAGGTCTAAGCATGTCTGGGGCTGAGCAACCAAAGGCTGGTCATCAAGTTATCCAAATTACACGGTCCAGAAAAGTTGAGGAAACTCAGACTTGACTCAAGCCAGTGTCTATAACTAAAGGGATAAAAATCAGCTGAAGTTGTTGGGCTCCCCATTTGATCTTCAAAAACCCTGTGAGACTGACAAAGCAGATACTGTCATTTCAACTTTGAGAGCATATGAGTGACTTGTTCAGAACCAGTCCAAATGCAATGGCCAAAGTCAATGGCAGTACAAATGCCAGGGAACTGGGGAGCCAAAGGGCACCATTCAGCTCAGTTCAATTGGTTTGACAAACATTTACTGAGAACCAAGTAATCATTAAACCCAGTGCCAAGAAACAACGGGATGGAAATAGAAACAGAGATGTGCCTTTCTCTGCTGTCTAAGTACTCACAGGAGGAGGTCAGCGGATGGGTGGACATTATAGGAGGGCCGTGTATACATGGTTCAATGGAAGTCTTGGACAGGGAGTGACCAACCAAATCAGGAGATTCAGACGAAACTATAGAGAACCATTGTCAGGGCAGTAGAAACGCAAGGAAAGAAAATAGTTCTACATAGAAAGCAGAAGAGGAAAATGGAGACAGTGGTCTGATCAGCCATTGTTGGTAAAGAGCCATAGAAGCTTAAAAAAATATGTGTACAGGAAAACCGTTCCTTTCTATTTACTGGAGGACAAATGTAGATTAGGGAGTGTGGCAGTAGAATCCAAGGTGTATATGGAGGCAGAGGCCAGACAACAAAGGGCTTCGAACTATTTTATGCTCAATGAGAACATGATCTTGTAAGTCACAGGAGGTGTTTAAGTGCTTTAAGCCAAGAAGAGACAAAATCAGTATTGGATTTGAAGAACAACTCATGGCAGAAGGTAAATAGAGTAGTGGTTCTCAATCATTACTGTTACCAGAATTACCTAGAAGGTTTATTCAAACACAAATTGCCAGGCCCACTCCCAAAAGTTTCTGATTCAGTAGGTCTGGGATAGGGCCCAAGAATTTGCATTTTTTCTTTCTTTTATTTTTTTTATTAGATTTATTTTTATTGTTTTTGACAGCAAGAGAGAGATACAGAGACAGAGACGGAGAGAAGGGGGAGGGCCCAGAACAGTCTCCATAGTTGCACATCATTGGTTTCATTCCACAGGTGGGCGTGGGGCTGCACAGGGCAGGAACTGGGCCGTGGTCTCACTCCGGTGAGAACTGAACTGTGGGCACTCCCCAATTCAGCATATGGATCTGCACAGGCCGGGGCTGGGATTCGATCCTCTGTCCCCAGGGCTGCAAAGTGAGCACCTAACCCACTGAGCCATCCCGGCTTCCCCAGAATTTGCATTTCTAACTACAGTAGACTCTCTGTTAACTGAGACTCAAGCAACCTGCACAACCTCAATCAACTGGCAACATGAACTGGCAAAAAATAAAAATATTGTTGCTTGAGAGTGCCAGTTTCTTGAGGTCTGGTAAAAGGAGAGTCTACTTACATTTATCCTGCATCTACCAATCCCTATGTGTGCTGGTTAACTGAGAGTCTACTGTAGTTTCCAGCTGCTGCTGATGGTCCAGCAATCTTGCTTTGAAAGCCACCACTGAGATGGTGGTAATTCTGTAGGTGGGCCAAACCAGATGAGAGGCCCACTCAAGAAAGCTGAGAGGAAAAAAAAATAAAAAGAAAGCTGAGAGAGAGAGCCCTGAGCTAAGGCGATGTCTATGGGGTACAAGACGGGGTCTGAGCAACATCAAAAAATAGAGTCTGGTGAGCAGTGAAATATGATGAGACAGGGAAGGAGCGAGAGACATCTCCCAGGTTTCTGGCTTGTGCAAGTGGATACATTGGGACAAACATACAATGAACCAGTTGGTGGTGGGTGGTGGAGAAGAAGGTCTGGGAAGCCAAAAGGGTGAAACAATGACAGACTTTAACTATCTTCCATTAGAGATGTCTTTCATAGAAATGGTGAAGCTCTCTAATCTAGAGCTCAAGAAAGGGGTCTACACTGGACAGAAGTTTGGTTTGACAGCCATTTTAGTAACTCATATCTGTGGCATTTACTTAATTAACTAGGCAATTGATTAGAAAATTTCAATCTATGTTATTGATTTAGAATCACATGTTAAATTATCAATACCTCAGCATGTGTTTTAAATGACAACTGTTCATGAAGACTTCAAAAAAGTGCAAAATAAGATACTCTACATTTTGCATTAATTTGATAATCACCTTCAAATGTTATTTATCAATGATTTGAAATACCTACAATGTAGTCTATTTAATGCATCCAGGCTTTACTTTAAGGGCTAAACTTGTTCATCTACCTTAAGTACCATGGTGGAAAACATGTAATTTATATTTTATTGTTTTATTAATAATTTATTCTCTATAAACTAATTTTAAAAGGATTTCAATAAACAAATTATGAATTTTGTTATGGGCAGAATGTTTATGTTCTCTCAAATTTCACATGTTGAAGCGAGAACTCTCCATGTGATGGTAGGTGGAGTGTGGAGGGGAGGGCTTTGGGAGGTCATTAGGTTTAGACGAGGTCATGAGGGTGGGATCCCCTGATGGGATTAGTGTCCTTATAAAAAGAGGAAGAGACACAAGATTTCTCTCCTCTCTCTCTCTCTCTTCCACTCACCCCCTTCCTTTCCTATCTCACAATGTTCTTCTCTCTTCCTCCCTCTTTCTTGCACCAAGGGAAGGCTATGTAAGGACAAAACGAGGAAAGGGGCATAACTAGACCCCAACCACTCTGATCTTGGACTTCAGCCTCCAAAATTGTGAGGAACGCATTTCTGTTGTTTATGCCACCCAGTCTTTGGTATTCCATTATAACAGAATGAACTCAGACAGCACCCTCTGGGTTATCTGACAATTTGTATCATCTCTGTCATGGTCTGGGGTTCTCATTGCCCAGTCCTGTTTGTTCCCTTTCTTCTTTTCACAAGTAACTGATCTGCATTGCAATCTAGAGGATTCTTATCCTATCTTGCACAAGTGGTACCCCTGAATAAATCTACTATCCTTCTCATACCACCCCATAAAATATTTCAGCAGTTTTCAATTAGGACGATGATCATAATCCTTAACACATGCCTAAAGCATGGTGGCGTCTGGATTTCCCTCCCTTCCAGCCTCACTGCCAACTGCAAGTCCTCCCTCTCCTTATCTCTGCTCCAACCACACCAGCCTCTCATGACATTATACACACTACACAGTCTTTGCACATGTGGCTCCCTCTCTTGGAACCCTCTGCTTCTTGTCATTCCCTCTTCATTAAGTTAAACCTCACACTTCCTTTGGAACTTAGCTTAAATTATCCTCCCCCAAGACAGTTTACCCTGACTTCCCTGATGAGGAGGCTGACCAGACATACCATGTTAAACAGGACAGAAATCAATGGTACTGTCCTGTTTGAAAAGGTATGTGTGGCCAGCCTACTCTCACTGGGCTAAATTCAAGGTGTCAGTAGGCTGACCATATGCACCCTTTGAAACGGGACAGTGTCTATGTTTTCTGTCCTGTGTAAAAGGGTACAACTGTTCAACCTATTGTTGAGGCAATTCCTATTATTCATTCTTATAGTACCATTTACCTGCTCTTGGAAACACCTCAGTTGTTACCTTTACATTTATGATTATATTCTATTTTATTAATATATGTCTCTCCCATTAAGTCATAAGCTCCACAAGGGCCATAACCACTACTTCTTGGTGCTGTTAGGGGCATTTTGCTCACTGCTCCCTCTGACAGGAAGTGCGTTACCTGGCACAAAGCAGAATCTCAAAAAGAGTTTGTTGAATCAATGAATGAGTGAACCTTTTATGATAAACATGAATAGGCTGAGGTTTTCCCATACCAAGTCCCATGAGTCACAGGTGAGAAAATGCCACTTTTCTTTGCTTTCTGCAAGTCTTGTTCCCAGTTTTTCTTCCTGGAGTCAGTTAATACGACTAAAGCAGATGAGAGCTGAACTTTGAGATTCAGCCCTAAACAAAGTGCAATATTCCTAAACATTTAATCCAGGACCTTCTGCTAAAACACATACGTTGGAGAGAACTGTAGCCATGTGGCATGGAGTTGTGGGGAGTTCCTTTATGGGTTTGAATTGAATTGGAGGTTGTAGGCCCTTGCTGGAAGGCCTCTGCCCCCAGCAAATAAAACTGTGTTTTAAACCTCTAGAAAACTTCCATGTTTGAACTAACTCTCAACTTTCACCCCTTTCTACTGCCAAGTTCAAATGTTAGAAGTTCCTCTTGCTTAACTCCCCAAACTCAATTCCATCTTAAGCTGGGCTTTTCTTTCCAGTATGGTAGCTAAAAAGGTCAGCCATTGAGTAAAATTTCCAATCCCCAGTCCAGCAGTGTTGAACCCACCCATAAATCCCCAAGCAGCATTAGCAATACAGAAAGAATGAACAATTTCAATACAAATGCATTTCTTTCTTCAGTTGCAGCTAGGAATCAGAAATGCTTAACATCAGCAAAGTTAGTGAGGACCATACAGCCCAAAAGCTGCACATCTTCTCAACATATGAGAAAAGTGTGATGTGAAGAAAAAGATAAAACTATAGAGATCTTAATGGCTCTATGCCCCTTATTTATTCATTTTTTTAAAGATTTATTTTTTATTATTTTTGACAGAGAGAGAGAGAAATACAGAGACAGAGAGAAGGGGGAGGGCCCAGAACAGTCTCCATTAGTTGTACATCATTAGTTTTTTTACATAGTTTCATTCCACAGGTGGGCGGGGCTGCACAGGGCAGGAACTGGGCCGGGGTCTCACTCCGGTGAGAACTGAACTGGGGGCGCTCCCCAGTTCAGCATATGGGTCCACACAGGCCGGGGCCGGGATTCGATCCTCGGTCCCCGGGGCTGCAAAGTGAGCGCCTAACCCACTGAGCCATCCCGGCTTCCCCTATGCCCCTTATTATGCCCCTTCCTGCAGGCAAATATTTTCACCTGTGCTATCCGTAGCCTAAAACAGTTTCTGCCACATAACTCAATAAATATTTCTTCAATAGTTCATGAATAAGTGAGTTAATTAATTTAGTAAGTTCCAGGCAATTTTGTAAGTACTTCACATGTAACAATTTATTTCATTCTGACAACCACCTCTTAAGGTGGCAACCATTGCTATGCCTGCTTCTAGAAGAAGAAACTAAAGAGAGATTAACTTTGACAAGGCCAACAAGTTTGATCGGCACCTTTCAGGGTAGGCTTAATGCCCCCTCTGGCCAGACCATGATGCCAATGCCCTCCCCAGGCAACAGCCTCCAGATCACATACATGTCCTTAATGCCCATACTTCCAATGTAAGTGTGGCTTCAAGTTGACATTTCAATGCCAGAATTGCCACTCAGCCCTGTACATCTCCCCAGATCTCTAGGCTTCAAGTATACTATCTGCCATGTTCCACTGTAACCCCAGTTCAGTGAGAGTTTGTCTACTAACGTATTTTCTGCACTAAGCTAAGCTACCCATCTGTGAAGAGTATTTATTAAGTAGAGCGAACAATTGATAGGAGCAGCAAGTCCTTGGGACTGAAAGAGAAGTTGTACTTTATGAGCGTATATTTTGCGTATATAGCTGGCTTCATTAGCTGTGACATGAGATCACACTTCTTTTTGGTTTTTAAGATTTACTTTATTGATTTTCACAGAGACAGAGAGAGACAGGGAGAAGGGGGAAGGCCCAGAGCAGTCTCCATAGTTGTACATCATCAGTTTTCAACATGGTTTCACTCTGCATAGGTGGGAAGGGGCCATGCAAGGTGAGAACTGGGCTGGGGGCCTCCCACATGGGAGGCATGCCCCCTCAAGCCAGGGCCAAGTTGGGGGGAGCAAAGTGTGTGTGGGTGGGGTGAGAACTGAACTGGGAACCTCTTTCATGGGAAGCACCCCCCAGTTCAGCATATGGTTTTACACGGGCAGGGGCCAGGATTTGACCCTCAGTCTCCAGGGCTGCAAAGTGAGCGCTTAACCCACTGAGCCATGCCGGCTTCCCACACATCTTTTTAATACCTAAGTATTTACAGCAAAGCCCCCAGGCCTGTGTGCCACCCTGGGCATGGCTCCTCCCCCCTGACTTCTTCCTGCAGCCATGCTGTTGCCTCTGCTCTTCCAGACACAACATCTCCCAAAGATAAAGGCTTCTTGAAACTCTGTACCGTCTTAAATAAGGAATTCCACCCTGCTGGTCCCCAGTACAAATGACAGCAACTGTGACCTTTGACAAGAATGTAGGGAATGTTTACAGTTAGAAGAAAGGCAACTTGAGACACAGTAACTCCTACAAAAGGCACTCAGATCCACAGGTCGCAACCACACCTCAGCAACCTTGCCCAGCCCCCCAGCCCAGGGCTCCCACCTGGGGAAAGCCATGTTTATCACCATCAGCGGGAATCTTGGTGGCTCCAAACCTTCCAGTTTAGACTTAACTTTCTCCCAGTCCCACAGAGAGTTCCTTCTCCCCATCCCAGGCTCACCTCAATGAGAAGAGCCACAGCTATTTCCTTCAGGGTGGGTGTCATGTCCCACCCTCCAGAGTCTAACTCAGAAGGCATGAATCACACAATGACAATAATGCACAGAGCAATACCCACTGTCTGGTTTGTTTGGTTTTAAATAACACCACGTGTGGGAATCTAGCAGCCAATTTCAAAAACTCTGCACCGAGCCCAGTTTCATGGTGTTCTATCCCACACAAAGAAAGAAAACCCCAGGCCTGCTTGTCCCTTGTGCCACAATCTAGTTTTCTAATTTGCCATCTGAGGGCTTAGGCAAGAATTCACACACACCCTCTGAGAACAAGCAATAATTTTCAGACAAAGAGCACTGTAAATCTTGATTCAAGCAAGAGAAAGAACACTGTATATGATTCTATAAGAACACGATCTCGGTAAAGCCTACAATTGGCATTACTCAGCAGAACACTGCTCAGCCCAGCATGGCACATCTGCCTTTATATTATGCCAAGGTACTCAGGCCTGTGCCAGCTAGCTCCCGTTTTCCCTTCCAAGCCCCCTCACTCCCCACTCCCCGCGCTCTAGGGAAGCTGACCTGTTGAGAGTGCAGTGGGCCGCCTGCCCTCAGAAATCCAGTTAGGCTCAGCCAACGGCGTCCTGGCGGGAGGCTGGGAAGAGGATGGGCAGCTCTATTCCTCCAGATCCTTTCCTGCGGGGTCCCCTGGAGCTGGCTGTGTCCCTTTATCTTTCAAAGGTGGTCCCCTCTACTGTCTCTCCCTTGTCCCTCTGGGTCCAGGGGTGGTAACAGCTCTGTTGTATTAGCACTGATTATTGCATGACTATTTGGGGCTTTCCTAGAGCTTGACCACACCTTCACAGAGAGTCCCTTTAGTCACCCTCCCCGAATCACCCAGAGGTGACATGCCAGTGGTTTCCTGGTGGAATGCTGCTGGATACAAGGGCTTTTCCAAGAACAGGGCTGCATGGTTGAAAGAGCTGGACAGCACAGCCCTATATTGCAACAAAGGAAGGGTTTCCTGGTAGTTTCTGAAATGACGACACATTTTAAGTACATTTTATGTGCGGCAGTGTTCTCAGGTCCAGTTCTTTTCTATCTCTACCAACGCTCCCTTCCTCACGCTATGGCTGGGCCTTTGTTCCCTAACCCAGCAAAGAACAGTGCCTGAAAGTGAACAGTGCAAGTCTTGGCACCTAGAGACAAAATACAGTGTTACACTTGTTTTGTTATGACCTGGAAAAGAAACAGCATGAAGAGAAGAGGAATTTTGATAGGAGCTGAACACCTCCATCCTGGCCTTCCTAGGATGACATTTAGGACGTTTTGCTGTAGAGTCTGTTTTATAGAGAACATGGCTTTTTTTTTTTTCTTTCTTTCTTTTCTTTTCCTTTATAACCACTTACTTTTTAATATATATACTATTAAGCATTTAACCCTACACTCAGGTTCTATTGCATTTTAAAATTTTAACATTTCTCTAATAATTTGTAAATGCCCATTTAGAACAATGTTATATGTGATTCCATGAAATGCCTATCACTCCCTCAACAGATATTTGGTGATGTTTGGTCTCTGAATGAAAGGATTCCAATAGAGCGCCCGTGGGGACACCAATACAGTCTCCATGAGCAGTGGCAAGATGCCAGGGGAGAGTTTCTACTTTGTTCTACCACAATCATGATGTTAGAAAGAGAATGGAAATGTATTGGCAAGGCTAGAATGACAAAGTAGAGGCTCCAAACTACAAACTATGAAAACCAAATGAAAAAAGGAAGAGCAATTAACCGAAAGAAAAGAAAACCCTCAGGGGAGTTACTAGGCACCTTTAGTAGTAATAATAATTATGATCTGTTATTGAGTTGTTACTATATGCCCAGAACTGTATGAAGTGCCTCATACACATTTTCTCAAGTCTTCACAACCATTCTTGAAGCCAGGTTGCATAACCACCATTTCACAGAAGAGACCTAGGTAGGATCAGAGAGAAGAGGACCCTGTCTGCCCACAACCCTTCTCATTCTACCGTCTGCCTCCCCGCTGAGAGCTGAATTGCTGTTATAGAATGGAAAATTGGCCTGTTTCTTTCTGGGTCTGGGGCACATAACTAGGAACAATGGGTGGAAATTACAGGAAGACAGATTTCAGTGAGATAGCAGGAAGAACTCTGTTAACACAGGGATTGTTCACAGACCGAAGGCGCTGCCTTTGGAGACTAAATCTCCCATTGCTGAAAATATTTGAGCATTGTTCGGAAGGGGGGTTTAAGAGAGGAAAATTGAGTAGCAAAAGCACATCTGCAGTAGATGATTTTTAAGATGCCTTTCCACTCTCCTAAAATTTGTTCAGCCTGTGAAACAATCGTTTCCAAGATTTAGAGGAATAGAAGGACATTTTTGCTTTCCCCTTTATGTTCTCCTCTAATGACTGAGCAAAAAGCTCTGTAATATCTAAGTGCTGGAGAGAAGAGCTCCCCGCATGCTCACCTCCTGCTCATCCCAAAAGGGCTCTTAGTTCAGGAGTTAGAAAGAAGCCCTAAAACCATTCCTAGCATCTTTGTATGTATGTGATCAAAGCTTGGAAATGTACCGAGTCTTCACCCTCAAGCATAGTACTACAGTCCATGTTTTTTATTCCTAACAAGCATGCATTGGGGAGCAGTTATTCAATATCTCACAAAACCGAGCAAAATAAAATGAAACCGAAAATGTAAAATAACAACTTTCTTACATACAAAGCTTTAAAGAGAAAGCCAGCAAACGTGTTTTAGACATCTCACAAAGTTCACATTGTGTTGCAAAATTACTTTTAATGAAGCTGTTATTATGCTACAAGAATGCAATAAAACATCTGAAACCCGAAATTTCCTATTTTTATCACCTCCTGTAAATTTTTCAAAAAAGCCAAAATGATTTGTTTCAAAATGTGTACAGGAATAATTGGATTGAGAGTTTTCATGCCAACTTTCCATTTGGAGTGAAATCTAGAGATCGTTACTTCATAAACCACTGAAAATATGAGTACGAAATAAAAAGGGTAAAATATTATGGAATATAAGTGTAATCAAACAAAACAGACCCTGGAAGGAACCACTGATTTACCATCTCCCAGTGTGTGGTTCAGCACAGGGCCCTCCTTTATGTAACAAAGTGTTCACAAATAATTGGTTTTACCTGAATCCCCTAATTACTTCTGGAAAGAGAAATACAATATATACGTGAAACTCCTTATGTGAACACATAATGCAAAATGCTAATCCTACACTGCTTAGTTTTTAAGCACAATATTACTCTAAATTGTTCATAAAGATGATATATCAGCTCTCTTAATTTTCTCTTTGCAGCACAAACCTTAGTTGTTCCTTGTTACAAACTCTGGCAAAAATCTAATTCTTCGGTGCTAAGCAAATACATTTTAGCACACAAATCAAGAATAAGAAGTTATTTTCAGATTGTGATTTGTTATAACATTCCTGCCAAATGACCAAAAATGAATCATGCGCCCAAATGTGTAAGTATACAGAAAGATGTTACTTATCTCATGATTTCAGATTTAATTTTCAATTCACACCTTTCATTCTGGAAGCTCAGTCACTTAGGGAACAGACAGAGTCTCCTCAATTGCAAATCAAGTTTCTGTTTTCAGTGGAAGTCCTTTACAAACCATTCATCTCTGTCAATGTATCCAGTGCACACTCTTTCATGAACAGCTTCCAGAATTAAGTAGAGCAATTCTGTCTACCATCTGGCTCTGTGAGCAGAAAGTTTTTTTCTATGTGAAAGTATAAAACTGACCTGCCTGTAGTCTAGACTTATATTCTTTCCAAGGATATTGTCTATTTCCGCATCCATTTCCAATGAATGGAATGTTAGATAGGCCAGTAATCAGAGGCAAAAGGATTGGAATCTTATTTCACATGTTTACTTAAGTTGTTTTTTAAGAAACATAGAAACTGGAATCACTTTTTTAAGAGTACCACCATCCCTGGGAAGCATCCCAATATTTACTTTTTACTATGTGACAATTGAGCAGATTTTCAGAAGTACAGTAGGAAACGTTGCATAACAGAAGTGACATGGGTCTTATTGAGCTGTTGCAGATGACAGCGGTTAAAACTACCCAGCTTTCAGTGGTTGATCTGGAATTAGATCTCCTACCCTTGGTAATAATACTAACCACATAAGTTTATGCTAGCATACTAGATAAAATCACAGTTGGGGAAAAAACAAAAACAGGCTCTGTAACCAGAGTAAGTTTGATCTCTCTTTAATTGTTCTTTTAATTCAAAGGATTGCCTGCATGTGCAAAGGAGGTGTGGATTTCAGTCATGGAGTTGGTTTTTCTGCGCCTTTCTTTGGCCCCACCAGAACAATATGCTGTATAGTGAGTGACAAATATGGCCAAGGCCACGAGATAAAACTTTCCTAAAGAAATCTTATTGTCTTTGTTTTACAAAAAGCAGTTAATGAAATTGGTGTCCACTGCAGGAATAAGTATTCTCATTCCTCCCATGCAAACCCAAAGAACTGAAGCGACCAGGATTCCAACTCATCAGTACAGAATGCAGCATAGAATCCTGAAGGATAAGCTATATAACTCTGCATGCTAAATTAAGCTTCTATATAAGACTACCCTCTTTCAGACATAAAAGCACTGATAATAACCAGTCAGTGTTGTCGAAAAGATCTTGGAAGATCCACTGCAACATGCTTGTGTTGACTGGCTTACTATCCTCCAATCTAAATAGATCGAGCTTCTGAACCCTGGCCATCTGCTCCTAGCCATTGGAATCTGCCCCCTCACTTACTTGCTAAGTGGCTCTAGGCAAGTTGCTTAACTTCCCTGTGCCTCTGTTTATCTATGCAGGGAAGATTATACCCAGCTACCTCCTGATGTTGCTGAGAGGATTTAATGAGTTCACATTGCCATGGGTGCGGTGGGGAGCTACTCCCTAAAATCAAGAATGGAGGCCTCTCCTTCTGCTCCTGGCCTGTACCACTGACATTTGGGGGCGAGAAATTTCGTAAGGACTCTTGAAATACCCATTTAAAAAAGAACTGTGCCCAAAGAGAGCAGGAGGTAAAGCGGTATGCTCCCTACTTGCCCTCCTTTTCCACCTCCTAGAAGGCTCCTCTTCCTCCTTCCCCACTTCACATTCTGTTCTTTGCTTCCCCAGCCTGCTCCACACAGTGCTATTTTTCTACCTCTTTCCCATGGCTCAGAGATAGGCTGTTAGAGGATTGACCATAAAGAGGAGAAAGAGCTGGTAATTAATTGATTTAAATGACATTGCTTATCTATATGAACACTTGACTTTAGCCAAGGTAATTGTATCATTTCAGGCTGCATGACTCAGGGTAAACTGTTCAGCTGCAGAAGGGTCTTCCTAGCCTTTTTCATATCATAGAGGTCATCTCACCTTTCTTAAGACTATTGCAAGTCTCTGAAGCACAGGTGTGATCCTAGTGTTAGTTTTCTTCAGTAAAGAATGTTGATTCCACTCAAGGGCAATCATTGTGACTAAAATCAATCTTACAGAACCATTTACATTGCAATTCAGATATAAACATTCAGACAAATACATTTCTCATTCTTCACCAATTATATTTTATGTGTAATGATAAAAAAAATACTTAAAAGACTTTATTGTATAAGTTATGAGGTCTGATTTATATAGTTGTAAATTTTTGTATGTATACTGTAATCAAATAATAAAAGATAAATATCTCACAATTTGTGATGAGACTGTCTGTTGTGGTTAAAATAGAAGGTGACACATGTTTGTTTTCTCCCATTTTAATATCTTTTCAGCCTGTGTTAGATCAGGTAAGCTGGAGCTGTTGTAAGCCACACTCTCATGGGTGATATGCCGTACTTGCCACTAGGGGGAGATGAAGCTAAGATAGTGACTTGGGTCTGCAAAGAAGGGACAAATGGAGAAAACGTAATGAAGACAGTAAGAATAAAAAAAAAGACGATGCCCAAATACAGAGGAAATGAGGTGGGAGGAGGGAGAGAAAGTTCAGATGGACGTCAGGGGTATTTAGTAAATCAGTCATCAATTTCTTGAGATTAATGATTAGATGGTCTGATAAATTAGCAAAGGTAGGGCCTGCCAAAGCAAGATTGCCAGGAGCTTCCGTTCCTGAGACAAGGGGAGTTCCCGCTCCCTCTTTCATCTGTGCCAGGAAATGAAATCACAGGTTCCTGAGAAGAACTGGCATTTTGAGGAATTATCAGCAGTGACATGGAACCCACTGATAACATGTTTGGTTTCATTCTGCTTTTGTTTAGTTTTCCTGCTGAACACAAGCTCCTTCCATAACCTCTGTGAGGTAGATTGAGGATGGGGAGCTGGCATAGAAGGGGACAAAGCTAAGTGTGGGGGCTACAGATCAAGCCCCAGGGGCAGGCTCAGTAGAAATGAGCATTACACCTCCTGGTTTAAAAAGCAAACTTTCCTCTCAAAAGTCATGTCCCGTTCAGCATATCCTAAAAATAATGACAAAAGCCACCATTGAAATGGATTGTTAATTGTCTCATTTCAGTCACTGATAAGAATAAACCTGCTGAGGCCAGCTGGGCTTTTGTTACTGTGGCTCATAACACCATTGTTCCAGCACTGGGGATCCCAGGAGGATAAGGGGAGGAAAATGAGAAGGGAAAAGAGGTATTCAGGGCAGTCACCCTGGTCCTTTGGGAAAAGCCTACCATTTAAATGACCAAATCCAGAGGGCCAGAAAAACCCACATCCAATTCTCAGCAGAGGGCCAGAACTTGTCTCCGTGACAGTGTTTGGGACCAAGCTAGAGTCTGCACTGTATCCAAAAGATAATATGAAGGCTTTGATAGCCATTCCATCACTCTATTACACTATTCTAATTCTTGGCATAGCATTTATCATTAATATTTATCTATCCACTTACTTCTTTATTTATCCATTTCTTTATTGTAATTGCCTCTCCCTCCCCACTAAAATGTAAGCTCCAAGAGAGCAGGGCCTTTACCTGTGTTGTTTACCATGGCATGCCCAGAAAATAATCTAGGCAGGATACAGCATGTGTTCAATAACTATTCCTGCATGAAGAAACATTTGTATTTAAGAAAATGCCCTCTGGCACCAGTGTGGATGATGGGCCATGGTTTAGGGGTGAAAGGAGAGAGCAAATTGTATACCAAGGCAAAAAGCAGTAAACATGCAACAAGGTGTCCGTCCTATTTCTGCCTCCAGCCAGTTGTGATATTAGTGCTGGGGACAGGAGGATGGAAGACCAAGTCCACAGCCTGTGGGGCAGGGGAGGCAGTTCAGGCACAAGGACAGGGGCAGTGTTTTGAGGACAAATCAGAAAGTCGAGCAAGCAATGCAAAAGGTGCTCAGTTCAAAGGGGTGAGGTTCAAATAGAAGTATGAACCAGCAGGAGGGAGACCCTGCAGATCCCAGCCCAGGGCATCATGAAAGCCACTGGAGTAGATGTGATGCCCCCTGCCACCCCCAAAGAAATAGGCACCCCAGAAGAAAAAGCCTGAGAATGGAGCCTGGGGAGACGCAACGCTTAATAAAGGACAGATGATCAAGCAAGGTTTTAAAAGGAACAGTAATGTCTGCAATGGTTCTCAGGACCCCCACATTGTCCTCTCAGTGATGGAAATGTTGGTGGCTCCTAGACCTCTGCTGAGCCCCTCTCTGAGAACGGCTCTCAGTGAAGACAGCAGCCCTTCCCAGGTTCACAGCATCTGCCAGGGGCAGCTCTCTTCTGTGATTGGTAGATGAAAGGGGACATAGCTGCCTGGCCCTTCACTCGTGGTAGGACAACTCTGAAAGGCCATCGCAGCTTCGAGTCCTGGTGGGACTGACGAAGGCCCTGCTTTACAACCTCAACAACACCATTTAAATTCCCCTGCTCAGGGTTATTGTCATTATCCCTTTATAGGCATGGGTATCAAGGTCACTCCTCAATAAACGTGTTTCACACAAACCTTTATTTCCATGTGTTTCCCAGAGAACCTGACCCAAGACAGATGGTGCCAAAAGTGATCCAAGGAAATAGAGTCCCGACAACCCTAGTTTGCTGGG
>PVKE010028382.1:0-20956 GCA_004027555.1 Craseonycteris thonglongyai | reverse complement strand
TTTGGTTATAAAGTTTCTGATAAAGTACCACTAGGTACTACCTCCACACTGGTAAAGATTTCCAGTATTTTAATAAAGTTTCTCTCTTGGGAGTCTTTTACACATTTCAGTTTTTAAAGATGTATTTTTATGTTTTTTTTGACAGAGAGAGAGACAGACAGAGAGAGACAGAGAGAAGGGGGAGGGCCCAGAGCAGTCTCCATAGTTGACAGCATTAGTTTTTCATATAGTTTCACTCCACAGGTGGGCACAGGGCTGTGCAGGGCAGGAACTGGGCCGGGAGCCTCCCACATAGGCCCCAGCAAGAACTGAACTGGGGGCACATCCTAGTTCAGCATATGGGTCCACCTGGGTCTGGGCCAGAATTTGATCTTTGGGCTCCAGGGCTGCAAAGCGAGCACTTGATCCGCTGAGCCATTCCAGCTTCTCCACATTTCAGTTTTGATAATCAATTCCAAATATATTCAACCCAGCTAAGAGACAGCAAATGTCACCAACTCTCTTCATCTGCTCTGGCAAAATCTCTCTTGCAAGGGAAATACACCAAGATACATTCAGAAAATTGCCTGCTGACTTCTGTGAACCCCAGGGCTGCCAGCCAGACACCGACAACTTCTCTTACCAAAGCAAAAGATTTTGCTTTGGAATCTCAGCTTTGCATGCTTCTTTCTTCTTTCTTAAGTTATCCAAATTTTGCTTAGCCTGTTGTAAACACATGATATGTTTAGTTGTGCTTCCTGGCTACAATGCCAATCTGCTCCCTAGTTCACTGTGCAAGTCTTAACTATTCTTTAAATTCTAGATTGTAGTCCACTCTTCTATGAATCTCCAAGATCTTTTTGGCACCCATTCCTTTTTCTTTTTTGGGAACCTCACAATATCCATTAAGAGACTGATTTGTTTTCACATTTATTGATGTACTGCCTGGGCTTATTACTTCCATGTATGGATCATTTCTCTTTTTAATAGCACTGCCTGTTTCTTACATGAAGGTACTTTTGTTTTCCCACATGGAAGTTTCTATATGAAGTAGGAACATATAGGAAGCAGAAAGCATAGACGAAGCACAATAAAGGAAAACTGAATAGATGAGGTGTACTTGAACTGTTGCAAAGGAATGACCTTAGAGTTGATTCAGAAGAAAGTACAGCTCAAAGAAATGCTTGTTGTTTCACCATTTCCTGGTAGTGGAAAGTCCCAGCCAGTTATCAATTAATAGTGAGTACCAACAAGATTTAGCTAGTGCTTAACAGGGAGTGACTGCTAGAGATAACACCACAGACAGAGCCTATTACCAAACAGGCGGAGTTCGGCCACAATTTTCTCTCTATCTCTGGTCTCAGACTAATCACTTAACTCCTGCAATGCCACATGTGGAAAATAAATGCTATCACCCATCTTATATGATTTAACAAGGCTGCATTCCATATATCAGAGGTGCAACAGGATAATACAAATGTCACTGGGTTCCTGGCTTTGTGAGTTTATAGTTTATGGTCTTCGGGTGAAAAGCAATGATATAAACACAAAGGAACCATTATTAGGATCATCATATTGATGTTCCTGTATTGCATCAGGTCAGGGGAGGATGAGACAAGTGCAGAACTTGGGTAAGTGACAAGACATATTAGCAGTGGGAACAACAATGCCAAGTAAATTGTTGTAAATTCCCAACGCTGAACCCTGTTAACATTTTACAGAATGCTTTGCCCCTTTTAAGCAAGCTACACAACAAGAATGAATTCACACAGCCTCCATGGAGGTCAGTGGGATTTCTGTTTCTGTGGAAGATCACTAATTAATCACAAGCTAATTTGAGGCTCACCAAACTGGATTTATAACCAGGCACCACTTTGCTTAGCCGCTTAGAGGAGACAGCTATAGACAGAGGGGCCAGACAAAACAATGCCTGGTTTTCCCAGTGCTTGAAAGAAAACTGTAACTGGGCTAAGGGAAGCTACCCGTCTCTCTTTTTGGTGACTTATTTTTGTTTCTCCTGTCCCATTTAGCACCCTAGTTTTCCCAGGCTCTGATGGTATCTTCCCAGATAAGAAGCATGTTGTGGGTCATTTCTCAAGGGGAGTAAGTGAGGAAGTAAGCTTTCTCTCAACAAACAAACAAACAAACAAACAAACAAACAAAAACATGCAGGAAGGATGTGATTTGGGAGGCAGAATCCAAGAATATTAACATTTTGTTGAATGTAAATGGCCAAGGAGCTGATTTCAGTAAGATGTTTCATGAAGTTTCAAAGTGTTATAATTACCAAGTACGGTAGTAAAAGGCAAGATGCCATTAATTCCCAGTGGATTAAAAGTACTGCTAATTTTTCTTTGGGACATTTCAATTTTGGAAAGGGTATCAACTTAGAAATATAAATTAAATATTGTCTTTGAGATGAAATGAAGCCTCCAGGAATTAAACAATTGGACTTTAAGTGGGATTTTTCTCAAATAATCCTTGAACCATGTGTTCTTAAAAGAACTGTGTGTGCATGGGGGAGTCAGTGGGATAAGAGGGAGAGGAGTAGATGAAGAGGGTACGTCTTTGAGGAATGTGGCCTTGAAATACTTAGACAAATAGCTACATAGAAGAAAGCTGACAGAAGCATTGAAGAACTGAGCTCAGTCTCTTGAGGTGTCTGAGCCAAAACACGTTTTATGATTTTGATGACTAAAAAAAAAAAAAAGACCTATATATTTTGAATGTTAAGATAATGAAGATAAAAGCTACAAAATTTGGAGGAAAAGAAGACTACTGTCATGTTTCAAGTTTCAGAAAAGAAATGATGGAATGACCTTTGGATCACATGGCCAAAAGTGGATATTTTGATACTTAGAAAATTCATCGTAATAATGAAGAAAAAAACACACGAATTCATGTTGCATGAAAGTAGTATAAAGTAGGAGTCTACCATTAATGAAATCACTACTGTCAGTACAAATATTTATCCATTGGATACAAATCCATAAAATTATTAGATGAAAAATATACTACCATAAATATATATAACTCTTTTTCATCCATTTACTTAAAGAAATACTTTAATAACTATTGTTTAATTATGCTCACATCACTACAGAGATATCAGTTAGAGCAGGTTTTATTCCCGTTTTATAGTTTAGGAAGGCAGAGCACGCAGAGGTTAAGTAGCTCCATAAGGTTAAATCTAGTTGAAAGCATTTCCTGGACCTTGGCCTTTGAACACTGTAACTGGAATGCTCTTCCAGACTATGAATTGCCCTCAAAACCAGCTCCTTTGAAGTACCCAGATCTACGAGTGAATGAATATCAGAATAAAACTTAAAAGATCCTCAAGTGCAAAGGGAACCAAGACATATAATCTACAGTCATAGTCAAGTTTTCTTCAGGGTAGCTTCAGAATATTCAAACAAATATCTATGAACAGAGAGGCAATCTTATTCCTATGACTTGGTAAAAATTTGAGAAAGGTAGCACATTAATTTATTGTGTGCTGGGTCTTTTTGTATACCGTATTAGTTTGGATTCAGAAAGCATGGCCCTAACGGTATGGGATGAAGGCTTTGAATAACTGTGGGTGAGATACCCCAGCATACAAGACAACTAACACCAAGTCACTGAGTGGGATTCTAGATGGTCTAAGGGCTCCTGTGGTGGTGGTCAGAATTGGTGGGGAAAGGTACACAAAAATGAGGGTGGGTGCAGAAAGAGAGAGGTAGAGAAACCCTGAAAAGGGATGCTTTTTTTTTTTTTCTTCACTTCTGCCAGTCCTTGGGGACCATGAAAGTGCAACAGAACAAATTTTGAGGACAAGCTGGGCTGGGTTTTGGAAGACCTGTGTGACTTCAGATAAGTTGTATGTATATAGCCTCACTGAGCATCCATGTCTTCACCTCTAAAATGAAGAGGTTGGACTCAGTTATGTCCTTCCCACTCTAAAATGCTATGGTTTCATGAAGCAGGCCTTAATTTAGCATCTAGAAGGATCCTCAGCCCACACGTAGTCACTCCATTCAGTAGGAAATTGCCTTTAGTCTTTTTCGGAACTTGTTTAGGGATTTAGCACAACGTGAGGGCTGGACTTTGTTACTTGCCAAGTGTCTGGAGAGTCCTATAGTTGATGTTGCATTGTCCTCAGATGGACAAGTCAGGAAAGAGCTACAGACACAAAGGAGGAATAGTGGCCCAGAAATGCAACTGTTTTCTCCATTCAACTCTCAGTCCCCAAAGCAGGCTCCTATTGTGGAAATTAGACCTTTGAGCAGCATTCTATGTGTTTATTCTACTTGTATCAAAGAGGCTTTCATCTCCCTAGAGCAAATTATTAACACATTCCACCAAAGATGTGAGAGGAGAGGCCAGCCTTGGAGAAAAAAAATAATCACATCATAATAAAGAGCTGCCCGAAATGTGAACTTAAGAAAAATGAACATAAAAGCCCCCACTTCTAATGACAGTGGTTGGCCATATGCCAAGGTCTTTGTGCCCAGGGGAGCATGGCTGGCTGATTCCTTCTCCGTAGGCTGACCCTTCTGTGCCCAGGAATTTTCCATTTGAAGGCTGGTGGTGTGGGAGGCTGGGGCCTTTGCAGGTTCAGCAGGTTGAGGCACTTAACAGTCGGTTGCCTTCATCCTTAGCTGGAGACCAGATTTTGTTGGCTGAGTGAGCAGTGACTCTCAGTTGCAAGCAGTAAATCTTTGCTTCTCAAGATTATTTGGTTGGAAAGAGGTGGGGAGAAAAAAATTTAAAATCTAACAACTCTCAGCTATATCCAAGAAGAGAAACAGACATAAAATAAGCAGAGCCATGTTTCAATTTCATTAATGGCTTACTCCCCAAGTCAAAAGGCTGTGGGGAATAGTTTCTAGATCGAGATTACATTTTCTACACCAAGTTTGCTTGATTTATAGGCGCCATTTGGTGCTCAGGCATCTGCTTTGAGATATAGCTTGAGTATATGTGATAAAACGGCCTCACGTGAAAGAGAATACAGGGAATTATTTATTGCTGTTGAAAACCAGGACCTAGCATCTGACTTTTTTGTTTGCCTTTTAAAAAATGTTTCCAAGTAACACCAAAAGATATGATACCACAAATCTCACATTCAATAATTGTAACGGCCAAGTTTCTTGAACAGCCACGAATGTGTTGTTTGACATTCGTGTCAGCTTTCTCCTTTTGGGGATAGAGGAGGAGCAGAAGGAACAGAGAAATTGAGAATTCAAGTGGGACTTGAAATGCTTTATCCAGCTAAACAGCCAGCAGATCCTGTGCAAATGCTCTTTGGGATTTTTGGCTCTCTGCTTCACCATCTGAAAACCAGTGTTCACCCATGGCATGAAGAGTGACTGCTAACACTAGTGAAGATGCCTGAATAGCCTTTGTGATGACCAGAAATGCTCCCCTATGAGAAGGGGCCTCAAAAATCCCACCATTTTACCTGTTTCACATGTAGATTTTTAAACTCTCGCTAATCATAAGTACCATTTGTTCAGCAATTCTCACAAAACTTGTGCTACTGCTATAATTATTTATAATTAATGTATTCAGAAACTAGGGCTCAGCATGTGTATAATTTGCCTATATTTTCTTCTCTACCATCCTTACTCTATACCTGTAGTTCTCAGCAAAGGGCCATTCTCTACACCATACTGCACCCCCACCAGGCTGGGGAACCTTTATGTAATATCTGGAGACATTCTTAGTTGTCTCAATTAAGGAGCAAAGTGCCATTGGTACTTAGTAGGTTAAGGCGAGGGATGCTGCTAAACATCCTAGAATGTACCGAACAGCTTCCCACCACCATCCCAAAGAATTGTCCATCTCAAAGCATCAGTAGCACCAAGGTTGAAAAAACTTGTCTACATATTCTTACTTTAAAGATCTTTTTTGACTTCAACTAGCATTACTACAAGGACAACTCTCACATCCATTTATTTTTGTTATTTCCCAAACTCCATACTCGTATTAGTACCAGTAATTGTCTAACAGAGACCCACCTGGTTGTTATGTGGGGAATTTAAACACACCGTGACCAAAATAGAATCTTCTCCCTTGCCTATATTCTGATCTCGATCAGGTTTGTCCAGCTGTAAACATGATTGCCATTCTTGATCTCATCCTTCTTGTTTCTTCCTCACTCACCCCAACCCAATCAGATGACATGACTTTCAAATAAGCCCAAGAAACTTTTCTTGCAATTGACCTCTCCTCTCCTTGCCACTGATACCATTTTGCATTGGTCCTCATGATCTCACGAAAAACTGTAGCCTTAACTTGGCAAACCATGCCAGGCACTGTTCCTAGTACTCATAAGGTATTATCATCATCCTTATTTTACAGATAAAGAAATAATGTGCAGAGATCAAGAAGCCAGGGTTTGGACCCAGGCCAGACCATGCTGTCAACTACTACACTCTGCTAGCCCTCAATTCATCATCTTACTCAAGTTCCATTTTTTTCCCTATGAGTCCTATGATCCGATTACTCTGAAGATCTGTAGATTTTACTCCTGAAACGTTTACAGCTTTTCACAGTTCTGTGTCATTGAGAATGATGTTTCTCCCCTCTAGAACACCCTTTCTTCCTCCCTTGCTGGCTAGCTCCTACCCACTTTTCAAGACCCAATTCAGTAAAAACTCTTATTCATTATTAAAAAAAAATAATCTATCACGGGGAAGCTGGGATGGCTCAGTAGGTTAAGCACTCACTTTGCAGCCCAGGAGCCTGAATATTGAATCCTGGCCCTGACCCAGGTGGACCCATATGCTGAACTGGGGTGTGCCCCCAGTTCAGTTCTTGCCAGGGCCTATGCAAGAGGCTCCCAGCCCAGTTTCTGCCCTGTGCAACCCTGCGCCCACCTGTGGAGTGGAACTATATGGAAAACTAATGCTGTCAACTATGGAGACTGCTCTGGGCCATCCCCCTTCTCTCTGTCTCTCTCTGGTCTCTCTCTGTCAAAACACAATAAAATAAATCTAAAAAAAAAAATTTATTGCATTGTATTTGTTTTATAATAGGTACCAAAATATTTACAAAATAAAAGAAAACAACTGTTTCTCTTTCTATTGTTTCCAAAGCAAAGTTAATTTGCAATATTTTTCAGTGTAAGCAGCTTCATGAACATCTCATTTCTACTTCAAGGCAACTGACCAAAAGTCAATGCTTGTATATGGGCATACACAGAGGTGATCTACTTTAAAATATATTGGCTACATGAGTTTAATATATATATATTAGTGTTAACTGTGAATTCAAAAAGGGAGATACTAGCAGTGTTCTAAAGTACACTGAACACTTCTAAGGTTTGTTTATGGACCCAAATTTCTGCCTCAATTTAAAAATAAATCTCTTTGGCCTGGTCAACTAAAATTTTATTATAACCAAGTAATTTGCTTCAAATAATTTATTTCAGAGTATCAAAAAAATACAAAAGATGTTTACATTGGAAAGTTTACCCCAAGTTTACAGTATTTGAACAACTTTCCTCTGCCCCTCCCCTGTCCCCCAATACCAAATGTAGGTGAAGTAAAGACATAAAGATACAATGTAATGCAAGATTTAAGGTCATTCTAATTTCTGTTTCTATCATGACTACCAATAAGGCATACGAGAAGACAAATATTTCCTGGTAAATGCCATTTTTGTCATCAACAATGAAAAATACATAGTGTAGAAAAATATCCTTTGGAAATACTGTACAATCTTAAGTTCAGAAACAAAATTTGTTTAGCCCTTGCTTTGGAACAGTAAGCAATTAGAAAAGAAGGACAAAAGCTGAAGACAAACAAGTATTTAGAACCAGGGAAGAGAGAAGTGAGCATCAATCAAACTGAGCCCAAGACATGATTATATAATACTATGAACAAAGCCATGTTCAGAGGCAGTGAGGGTTAAAATGATTACTGAGATAAGTTCATTCATTCCTGTAGGTTTTTAGTAACATGAGGGTCATATCCTGCATTTCTTTTGTTAACATGATTTTTTTTTTAATCTCTTTTCTAACCAAATAGGATAATTGTTCAGTATGAATATTTTTGTATGTGATAGTTCTGGTATCCTGTCTCCAGAGGATCTTAGCCATGTCTCTGGAAATCCATAGCATGAAGGTAATAAATTATATTTGTGAGTACTCTGGCTATGGGATCCCAAGGTATGGATAATTTAAGTCCAAACACAGTAAGTTCATGTGAAAAACTGCAAACTAAATCTGGGAAGTGAAGAGACCTAATCTTTTATTATCTACATAGTCAATCATTCCCACTGCAGTGCCAACTCATTTCCCATATGACCTTCTGGTCAATCAGGAAGTAAATGTTCTTTGGGGACACAATTCCTCCACATTGAAGAACAGCTAAAATGGCTATAACAGGCCATTCTCTTGGCTTTCTAGTACCAGACCTTGTATTAGCATGGCTTACATGGCTATTTTCTCTACTGGAATACTCCCTTACCCCATCTTTCTACTACCATCTAGTTCATTATTACATCAATCTCAATTGAAAATCATTGAATTTTAGTGGCCTAACAGACAGATTAAGTTAGAGGTTTTGGTTAGACCCAGCTACATGCTAGAACCACTTGGAGTAGTTTCTAAAAACTATTACTAACCAGACTTACCTTGGATCAATTAAATTCAATTATCTAAGGTGAGTATGGACATCAATACTTAAAAAAATATCCCTAGGTGATCTTCATGTGCAGCCAGTGTTGAGAACCTCTGTTTTAGAGCACAGCTTTCTGCATATCTCCGTAATAGTCCTAAGCACCTATAAATATTGGTCCCCTGTTACTCTTTATCACTGTATCGTATAATAAAGTGGGAAATTTTGTTCACCAGGAAATCTCTATGTGAGAGAAAGAACTCATTTTCAGGTGTGTGGTCCCTCCGAAGAAGCAAGAGAGGGAAGGTGTGTGTGTGTGTGTGTGTGTGTGTGTGTGTGTGTGGTGGGTGGGGGGTTGCTGCATGAATCTTCTGGGTCTTCTTCTCTAATCAAAACTAAAAATTGGTTCATTTTTAAGTTTTGTTTTGCTTGCTAACCTGTGCTTGTTTGAAAGTGACTCCATAAAGAAATTGGATCATATTGAGAGAATGAATGAATGAATGAATGCAGGAGTAATTGAGCAATAAATACTTTTTCCATCTCATTCAAGCTCTAATGCTCATGTATGGTCTGCCATCATTAAGACTATTGTTAACAGTTTTTTCCCATCCCCTTATAAGCTTCTAACTGACTAGTGACTCCTTTGAAAGTTTAAAATATTTTTCAGATTTAAAGTCCAAAACTGAGCTTGTGATCCTCTCTGTCCCCAAACCTGCTCCTACCAGATGTTTCCCCACCTCAGCTGCTTAGACAAGAGATCTCAGAGCCATCCTTAATTCTTCCCTTCCCTTCCTTTCCCTTCCCTTCCCTTCCCACCCCTCCCTTCCTTTCTCTTCCCTTCCCTTCCCTTCTTTCCTTCTCTTCTCTTCTCTTTCCCTCCTTCCCTCCCTTATACAATCCAGGCATTAATGCTGTCAGCTCCACCATCAAAGTATACCTCACATCTAAATACTTCTGGTCACCTTCATGGCCCTAACCTTGCTCTAAGTCACTATCATCTCTCATCCACAGTATTAAAACAGATTCACCATTGGTCTTTCTGTACCTGCCCCCTTCAGTCAGTTCTCTCCCTTGCAACCTGAGTGATCTTGTTAAGATGTCATCACTCCACTTACAACCCTCAGGGATCCCCTATTTCACACAGAGTAGAAGTCAAGCACTGTCAAAAGCACTGAAGACTTCGTAAACTGGTTCTTCATGATTTCTCTATCCTCATCTACTGCCAGGCTTCCCCTTGATCCTTGTGCCTTGACCTAGCCACACTGGTCTCCTTGCTGATCCTAAAATATAGTCACATTTTTGCCTCAGGTTCTTTGCACTTGCTGTTTTCTCTGCCTGAATACTTAATCCCAAATGTTCACATGACTCACGCCTTCTCAACTGCCACCTTCTCACCCAGGCCTACCCTGACAACCCTACTTAAAATGGCAGTGCTCCAAATAGTCCCCATTCCTTGTTTTTCCCTGCTGTACTGTCTCCATAGTGCTTTGAACACACTTTATATGTTGGTGTGTTGTGTTTATTCTCTACCTGCCTCAGTTAGACTATTTGATCAATTATAGGAGAAATATTTGTTTGCTTTTTCTTTGCTGCTGTATCCTCAGGGCTTAGAACAGACTGGCATTTGGAAGGTTCTCAGAAATATTTGAGTATACTAAAGAACAACAGGTTCTCTCTTGTGTGAAAATACAGAGGCAAAGAACATTACATTTGCTTCCCTTCCCTCATCTCTTACCCTCATTCCCTTCTCAAGTTTATATTTGCTGCTTATTTCTTAAACTAGACACTTCTTGGACATGACATGACCAGGGACCATATTCTGTTTTCAGGGTGCAGGAATAGTTCTTGGACTAGAAGTGCACCTGGCATTGCAGAACCCTGCATTTCACTAGCAGTGACTGCACTCCAAACTCTTTTCTGTGTCTTGAGCATATTTGTATGGCTGGCATTCTTAGCACATGCTAGGGCTCTGCTTGTAGAGCCATAATTGAAACCTGGCATTCAGTATTCTGAAAGTTCATGGCAAAAACCCAAGGTAATCCACCTGGATTTTTCTGAGTATTTTTTATAGTACTGCCATTCAGTCAGTGAAGCACTAAGTAAACTAAATAACTGGAAAGGTTTGAGTAAGATGCTGGAGGAATGGGATAGAGGATAAGTTTTGAAAGGAAAGTAGGAGCTGGTCAGAAACTCAGGGTGTAAATCAAGGCTGCTGAAGTAGCCAGTCAATAGTTGGCACTAGATGCCAAGCCAGGTACTTTCCAAATGTCATGGGACATATGATATGCAAAGAACTTCACCACCGACTTAGGTCAAACTTTTCACTGAGGAAACAGGCCCTCAAAAGGGGCAGATACTGGGTAGCCGCACAGGCACTGAAATAAGTCTTCCAAGTTTTGCTCAGTGCCAACTAGTCCACAGTAGATGCAACATGACCCCCAAAGGGAGTGTAGGTCCAGCAGGTGGTGCTATGGTGGGACCACAGAAGCCTAGCAGGCAAACCAGTTCAAGGAAAGAAAAGACTCCATATTTCAGAGGGCAGCTGTCAGCTGTGCCCTTGGCTGCAGGTCCCTCCTTAAGGCTGAGAGTCAGGATGAGTATGTGATAGTGCAGTTCCGGGTTGGAAAGGTTCAGGACCTTTAGGTGACAGAATGGATTGGGTGGCAACTCTCCCAAAGTCAGTGCTGCTTGTTGTCACTGCTCCTTCTGCAGCTGTTCTAGACCATGGTACTCAGGGGCAGAGTGTGAGGGGGTTCTTTCTGGACCATGACTGTGATAATGGCTCTCTTTTTGAAAGCTTTGGACCACATCACCACTCTTTGTTCATTGGCATTCCTGAGTCTTCTATCTTTGGTGACTTCCAGCCAACAACAAGCCCTCCCATTTCTGCACAATTGCTTCATGGCTTGGGTTGGAATCCAACATTGGTGAGACTGGAAGAGACTACAAAACAGGCTGATTTTCTGTCTGTGCAGATCCCTCCTGTCCTCCCCTCTGGGCTTGTCTCTGCTACTGCAGCCTCCTGGTCAGGCTCTGTTATTTTGGATCCTGTTATCAACTTAACTCCAACAGATAGACTATTCTGGCTAAAGCAGCCCTCTTTCATATTTATCTGAATTTTTTCTTCTCAAAGCACTTTAGTACCTGAAAGAACCCTATATATTTACTTATGCTTTGTTTTTGTTTTTTTATCTCTCCCCTGACATGCCATCTGGAATGTAAACTCCTTGAGCCCAGGGTTGTCTGATGTTCACTACTATATTTCTATCTCCTGGAAGAGTGCTTGGCACATAATAGGTACTTAATAAATGTTGTTGAATTAAAAAAAACAAAAAAACTGAAACAAAGCAGAGAGTAAGGACACTGTGGCCTTATGGATAAGGGAAGGTCAAAGACTTTAGTAAGAGAATGTCTCCATAAATCCAGGTCTAGTCATCTCCTCATTCCCCTTTGCAACCCAATGACTTTCAAAGCCCAAAGCTGTCAAGAAGTTTGTCCAGGGAGACAAAACAAGGCTGTGCAAGGCTGGGATTAGCACACGTAAGTTTGGCATTCTCAGGATGCTCTTTAGTAACGTAACAGAACCTGAGCTGGATTTGCCATAGCTCTTCCCACACTATCCATGTCTTCAAAGGTCTCAAATCAAGGCAAAACAGCAATGAAGAAGAAATGCTGGTAGTGGGCTTTGAGGCCATATGTTAACATCTTTTCTGACTGATTGAGGCAAAATCCAAGTGAAACCCAAAAGCAAGTAAAAGCAAAAGGCCTGGTTTTTAATAACATACATAAGAAACTGGGATAAATTATGTCAAACAAAAAAGCTAGAAGTCAATTTAGGAATGTTTCCTAAATCCATGAAGGGAATTAACCAGAGTTTAGGGACAATAACAACAAAAATAAAATGACTTATATTAGTAAAATTATCAAATGTTAAAGGACATGTTTACTATTCAGAGAAGTTTCTGAAAGATAATTTTGAAGTTGTCTTTAGTGATATATTGACATATAGATTGAATGCAGTCCCAGAACAGGAAGCAATCTTGAAAAAGAAGAACAAAGTTGAAGAACTCACAACTTCTGATTTCAAAATTTACTACAAAGCTATCAAGACAGTGAGGTACTAGTATAAGGACAGACATAAATCAATGGAACATAATTGAGGTTCCAGAAATAAACACTTACATTTATATTATAATTTGTTTATCCACCCATGTGTTAATGGATATTTGGGTTGTTTATGGTTTCTGGCTATTACAAATAAGACTGCTATGAACATTTGTACATAAGTCTGTATGTGAACATATGCTCTAATTTCTCATGAGAAAATACCTAGGAATGAAATGGCTTTATCATATGGTAAGTATATATATAAATTTTATGTAAAATTTTTCTTATTGTGGTAAAAATTGACAACATAAAATTTACCATCTTAACCATTTTTAAATATATAGTTTAGTAGTATTAAGTATATTCACATTGTTTTGAAACATCTCCAGAACTTTTTCATCTTGCAAGTCTGAACCCTTATATCCATTAAGCAACCTAGGGTAATCATCTCTCCCCACAACCCAGGGTAAGCATCGTTCTACTTTCTGTTTCTATAAATGTGACTACTTTAAGTAGCTCTCATATAAGTGGAATCATACAGTATTTGTCTTTTTGGGTCTGGCTTATTTCACTTAGCACAATATCCTCAGGTTTCATTCATGTGGTAGCATATTAAAGGATTTTTGTCCTTTTTAAGGCTATATAATATTCCATTGTATGTATATATTATACTTTGTTTATCCATTTACCTGTCCATAGACTTTTGGGTTGCTTCTACCTTTTGGTTATTATGAATAGTGCTGCTATGAACTTGAGTGTGCAAATATCTTTTAGTATTTGTTTAGCTTTTTAAGAAATTGCTGGGGGAGTAGGGAGGGGGAAATCAAACATACAGTGATGGAAAGTGAGCTGATTCTGGGTGGTGAGCATTGTCTATACATAATGTGATATATAGACAATGTAATGTAGAATTGTACACCTGGAAATAATGTAATTGATATCAATTAGTGTCACCCCAATAAATTTAACAAAAAAAAAAAAAAAAAGAAAGAAATTGCCACACTATTTCCTTAAGCAATTATTTTAAATTATATTCTAATCAGTAGTGTATGAAAGTTTCAGTTCTTCCACATCTTCATTAATATTTGTTATAGACAGTCTTATCAATTTCAGCTCTTCTTATAGGTATGCAGTGGTATCTCATTGTGGTTTGAATCTGTACTTTCCAAATGACTACTGAGTTTGAGCCTTTTCCATGTGCTTATTGCCATCTTTGTATCTTTTGAGGGAATCATTGCAGACCTTTACATTAAACAATAGATAGAGTAGATACTTTCCCAAAGTCAAAGCTACTTGTAGCTGTTGTAGAAATGGTTCTAAGTGGCTGAATGTTGTGTTGTTTTTTTCCTTTTAACACTACGATAATGGTCTTCATTTTAAGCATTTTAGATTTAATCGTGTATTCAAATCTTCTGTGCATTTTAAAAATTATGTTATTTATTTTCTTATTATTGAGTTTGAGAGTTCTTTTATGTTTTTGGTGCAAATGCTTTTTTATGTATATGATATCTGAGATGATTTCAAATATTTTTTATTCAAGTTTGTGGCTTGTCTGTTCATTTTCTTAACCATGTATTTAAAGAGCACAAGTTTTAATTTTTTTGTTTTGATTTTCAGTTATTAATTTGCAGATTTTAATTTTTAGTTATTAATTTTTTAAATGATCATATCTTTGGTGTCATATCCAAGACATCTTTGCCTAACCCAAGCTTACAAAGATTTTTTTCTTACGTTTTTTTCTAAAAATTTTGTATTTGTAGGTTTTAACTTTCAGTTAACTTATTATGCAGAAGGTGAATCAAAATTCATATCTTTGCCTACAGATATCCAATTATTCCAGTACTTTTTGTTGAAAAACTACCTTTTCCACTGAACTGTTTTTGTATCTTTCTCAAAGATTAGTTGTACGTGTGGGTCTATTTCTATACTCTCTATTCTTTTCTATTGATTTATCTTTATGCATTGCCACAATATCTTCATACTATAGCTTTGTATGTCTTAAAATTAGGAAGCATTAGTGTTCCAAATGTTTTTTTATTCTTTTTAAGTTACTTCGGTTATTCTAGGTGCTTTGCACTTTCAGATGAATTTTAGAATCAGCTTGTCAATTTCTACAAAAATATCTACTGAGATTTCCATTAGGATTGCATTGAATGTATATATCGTTGTGGGAAAAATTGACATCCCAACAATATTGAATCATCTGAGATGTGAGCATGATATATCCTTCCATTTATTTTGATCTTCTTTACTTTCTTTCACTGATGTTTTATAGTTTTATTGCACAGATCTTGCATATCTTTTGTCAGACTTATCCCTACTATTTCATATTTTAATGGTATTTTTTTTATTTCAATTTCCAATTATTCATTGCTAAGCTTGTCATTTTATTTTAACTTTTATATTTAGATGATTAGATGCTTCTGTCTCCTCACTCATTACTAAATGAGTGACCAGCTCAAAAGTGTCTGTTTAGTTTGAAAATCTCATTGGCCAAATCCTACTTAGGCAGGTCTGGGAAAGGAAAGAGTTACCCTGAGCTTCTTTTTACTACCTTGGTACAAGCAGAAAGAATCCTTTCCCCATATTTTTGAATAAGAAAAACACTTCTCTGTGGTTCTTTTCTGGAGCTTCCTGATACTCTGTCACTGCAAACAAAACCCACAGAGACTGAGCTCCTGGCAAGAATGCTACCAGTTTTCTAATCACTTGGCTTTGGCTGCTGAAGGTCACAGAGTTTCCTGGCAGGAAGTGGGGCATAGACGGCAGGTGGCTCTGCCAGAGCAGCTGAAAAGGGCTCTATTCATAGCAGATTGTATGTCACCAACTCGCTGTGACAGCACAGCCTACCTGCCAGCCTCAGGGTGGGCTGATTAGGGTAATTTAAGTTTTGTCTTCAAGCATAGTCATTAGAGATGTCAGTAGCATCTGTGATGTTAAAATGAATAATCATGTCCAGGGAATGGCATGGAGAATCCAAATGGTGCCCATTAAGTATGGAAGGTTAAGAGACTATGGATTCATTTCAACCCCAGGCCAACCTGATTTGTGAATATTGGAAAAGAAACGCTGGTCATGTTCAGTAGAGTTCATGGTATCCTAAAGACATATAGAACTAATATACAGATGAGAGCTCAGAGGTGATGTTCTGAGTCATAGAGATGAATCTCAAGGAAAGGGTCCATTTTCCAAAACCATCTGAACCACAGACTGTTCAAGAAGAGAACAAGTCAATATTTAATTACTAACGCACTTGACATGGTGTCTGCCCATAAGGGCCCAAGAAGCTCAGTAGAAAGTTTCAAAGAGGCGTGCCACCGTAAGACACATCTAAACCTGTAGAGAATTTTTATGAGTGTGTTTGAGTCAAATTGAAGACAAATGCCGAGACGCAAAATTTCAATGAATTGAGAAAATGCTCCAGAAAATGGCAGTTTTGCAGCTTATTTTAAACATTAGAATCCAAGGTGGAGACATAAGGAGGGTTACATGAAATCCATTGGTGGTAGATTAAGAGGGCAGGGGAAAAGCCAAGCAGGGGAATTTCTGGAATTGAACAAAAAATAAATTGGAGAGACACATACTTCTCTTACACTGATGGACACAGGATAGTTAATAATTAATATGTACAGCACATAGAGATGGTATCCAGGGAAAAAGATAATAATTAGGGGTTCTGTGTCTTGTGCTGTGGTGTGGTAGATTGTGCCCTGAGGGGTCTGGAAAAGAAAATTATGCTGCCATTTCGAAGAGATGTGATCTTAGATGCAAAAAGACAATAATAGGTGGGCTCACTTAAGGTAAAGATTGACCATTGTCAAGGCAACTACAGGCCTAGAAGGTGACCACCCACCATGACCCCCTTTTAGTTAGGAATTCCTATGATTAGACTATCCTAGGTAGTTAATTTCAGTCTCTGCATTTGTAGGGCCAGCCATGCAGGCTTCCTTGAGTTTGTCAGGTTAGTGTGCAGCCCCTTTTCATCTACAGGCATCACTGACTTTGGAAAACATTACATCCAGAACTAGAATCTTTATTTTAAGTAGAATTGGAGGTGTTAACTTAGTATGATTTCAGGAGCAACAGAAAGGCATCCCATTCTCCCAGCCTACTATGTTCACTGAGCCCTAAAATTTCATGAATTCCTTTGCTTCCTTTTTACTTACCGAGATGCTGATACGTTTAATGAAAGAGTCAATCATTAGGCCTTATCAGTCATTTCAACCTTAGTATGAATGAATTTATCTGGAAGTATTATTATCTGGCCCTTACAGAGTATAGTATAAGATAAATGAAGAAAATAAAGTCTGACTACAGACAGTACTTCAAATTTCTCACAAGGGCATCTTCTAATGCATAGAAGTATTAAAGGGCACAATCAATAAAGTGAAAAGACAACCCACAGAATGAGAGAAATACTTGCAAATTATATATCTGATAAGGGTATAGTATCCAGAATATATAAAGAACACTTACAACTCAAAAACAAAAGAATAAAAACTCAAATAAAACAATGGCAAAAGACTTGAATAGATATTGCTCCAAAGAACTTATATATATAGCCAATAAGCACATATCTATATACATAAAAAAGCTTAATATTGCTATTTATTAGGGAAATGCAAGTCAAAAGCATAATAAAATTCCACTTCACATCCACTAGAATAATGGCTATAATCAAAAAATGAAAACTAAAAAAGTGTTGACGCTGGATGTGGAGGAATTAGAACATTCATATATTGCTGGTAGAAATATAGAACAGTGTAAACTGCTATGGAAAACAGTTTGGAAATTCCTCCAAAAGTTAAACAGAATTACCAGATAGCACAGCAATTCTACTAGTGGGTATGTACATAAAAGAACTGAAAACAGATGTTCAAAAAAAAAAAACAAACAAAAAAACCTTGTGCATGAATGTTCACAGTAGTACTATTCACATTAAAAAGAGCCAACTGGTCTAAATAGTCCAAATGTCCATCAGCGGAAGAATAAATAAACAGAATGTGAAGTATCCATACAATGCAATATTATACAGTCATAAAAAGGGATGATGTACTGATATATGCTACAACATAGATGTACCTTAAAAACATTATGGTAAGTAAAAGAAGCCAGACACAAAGGTCGCATATTGTATGAATCCATTTACATGAAATATCTAGAATAGGTAAGTTCTAAGAGACAGAAATCAGACTAGTAGTTGCCAGGGGCAATAGTGGGTAACTGCTTAAGGGGCTGTGGCTTCCTTATGGAGTGATGAAAATGTTCTGAAACTAGATAACAGTGATGGTGGCACAATGTTGTAAAGGTACAAAAAGCCAATGTGAACGATGGTTAAATAGAAAAGCTACTTTCAGATGGCTAAAATGGTAAATTTTATGTATATAAACTTTACCTGAATAAAAAAATAACATATGTCACATAGAAACTCCTTCCACCTTTTGGCTAATGCTAGTAGGTATATCTACGGTATCTAGTCTTTACAAGTGACTGTTCATGGCAAGACAATCTGTGTTATGGGTTACATCCAGAAAACACATCAGTCACCAGCCCAGTTTCTGTGAAGCCTAGTTAGGCACCAGAGCTTCCAAAATCTAACTCTTTTTATTCTTCTGTTGTAGTTTCAGGCTGAAGCATAGGAATTAGAACCAGAGTGAAGGAAGATGGGCATGGGAAACAGATTTTCAACACAAGAAACATAAAAGCTCTGAAGAATGAAAGCCTGAGCCACTGGTATTTGTTATCGTCGAGGGAAATTCCAGAAACCAGACCTCAATATAGGACAAGCAGAGAGGGCCTTATTGTGCATGCCTGGAATAGATGCTTTCTTTTCTATCATTTCCAGCTCAAAGTCTCCAGGCTTTAAGGTATACATACATCTATCTGCTCACACAGAAATCAACCCTAAAACAAAATGCCAAAGTGCACAGTGGAAGTCAGCCAGTTCTCCGCTACCAAAAAATTTCTGTCAGTCCAAATCAAGAGTCAAAATGATATTTCTAACCTTTTCTGATATCAGAGAGATTGTTCATTATGAATTTGTACCAACTGGACAAACAAACAAATGAGTTGGCTATTTGGAAGTGTTGAAAAGGCTGCATGAAAAATTAGACAAAATGACCTGAACATTTCACCAACAACTCATGGCTCTTGCATCATGACAATGCACCAGCTCACACGGCCCTGTCTGTGAGGGAGTTTTTAGCCAGTCAACAAATATCTGTATTGTAACACCCTTCCCACTCACCTGATCTGGCCCTCACTGACTTTTTTTCTTTACCTGAAGGTAAAGGTAATATTAAAAGGAAGATATTTTGATGACATTCAGGACATCAGGGGTAATATAATGAAGGCTCTGGAAGTTATTTCAGAAAAAGAGTTCTAAAATGCTTTGAAGGGTGGACTAGGCCCTGGCATCAGTGCATAGCTTCCCAAGGACCGTAAGTACTTTGAAGGTGACCATAGTGATATTAAGTAATGAGGTATGTAGCACTTTTTCTAGGATGCGTTTGTGAGCTTAATTGTCAGACCTCATATATACGTATATATGTATATGTGTATATGTACATATGTATATATGTGTGTGTATATATGTGTATGTGTGTGTATGTATGTGTGTGTGTGTGTGTGTGTATAATCTGAAAGGTTATTTCAGAATTTTCCAGATATTAGAAAGATCCAGTGGTTGATTTATCCCCTCGCTCCTTTTCTAGTCAAGGTTAAAAGAGCTTTTTTAATTGGAAAAAACGGAATTCATTTTTTGAGAGAAGGTTTGCTGCAAGTGCTTTGACTAAATTTGCTAATACGGCTAGCTGTTTCCTAATTAAATCTTCACCACGTTCAGCGGCATTGTATAAAAGGCTTGTGGTGTTGTTTTCTCCAAGAAAACTCATTTGGCTGGACCACGATGAGTCAAGCATCAAGGGTTTAGTGGTTGTATGGATCAACCAGTTTCTCTCTTTTATGGCCTTAACTTCTTGAAAACATTACCAAGTAAGTTTACCATTGAGGCAAGAAAAATGTACATTTTAGATCATGATGATGAACTAATTGTCTGTCATCTCTGTAGGTTAAGAAAAGCATTAATTTCCAGGCAGAAATTATGATGTACTTGATATATTTGTGCTAAGTGAATGTTATTCAGGCTATGAAAAAAACATGAAGGATGTCACAAGTTCTGCATCAGTGATAAAATTATTTTTCCCCAAGTCCGCCTGGTACTTTAGTCTACTTCTGACATAAAGGTATCTGAATAACAACAGGACCAATTTACAGTTAAGATTACAAGGAATCTGATGGAATCTGAAAAAAAGTGGCAGACAAATATTGCGTCAAGACAGGGTTTCCGATCCCTGGCTTCCCGGGGCCACACGGAAGAAGAAGCATTGTCTTGGTCCACACATAAGATACACTAACACTAATGATAACTGATGAGCTAAAAGAAAAAAAATCACACACACAAAAATCTCAGAATGTTTTCAGGAAATTTACGAATTTGTGTTGGGCCACATTCAAAGCCACCTGAGATGCATGTGGCCAGTGGGCCATGGGTTGGACAAACTTGGTTTAAAAGATCATCCATATTAAGAAAACTCCCTGAATCACTTCAGTCCAAAGGACAATTTTAAAAATTTTGTCTCCTTGAGAAGGGAAGATATGTAAAGTATTTGTATAGCTTAATTTTATGAAGAAAGTGAAAAGAATTCCATCTTTTGTCACAATTTTTAAAATGCTACATACCTTAAATTCTTCTTCTAGGGCTCACCCTTAATCTAGTGATCCCTGGTTATTCAAAGCATTACAATAATGCAAAATCTATTTTCAAAAATCACTGATGTACTTCACTGTTTGCCAGTTAGATTTACTTAGCCAGAAGGTTTCTTGCTCTTATTGGCATTCATCAGCCTGCAACCTCAGGGGCAAAGTCCCTTTTGCTGGACATGAGCCTAAAGTCTGCATGGGAAACTGTATGGCTTTGGATTCTGCCAATGTTGGTTTCTATTAAGGCTGTGGCAAGTTGTTTTAGTTCTGGGCCCAGTGGATGGTTCTGGTTATGCAACTAATAGAGCCCTAGTTTTTTTCATCAACCAAGTAGCACTAAATTTACTCTTTCTTCTCAATTCTGTGATCTTTGACATTTGCAAAAATAAATAAGGCAGTATGAGTGCGAATTATTTCCATAAATGGGAACCACATTTGTCAAATGGTGTTTTGGTTTTTTTTAAAGATTTATTTATTGTTTTTGACAGAGAGAGAGAGAGAGA
>PVKE010028381.1:0-20956 GCA_004027555.1 Craseonycteris thonglongyai | reverse complement strand
TGAGTGAGGCGGGGCAGTGTGTGTGTGTGTGTGTGAGGCGGGGCATTGTGTGTGTGTGTGTGAGTGAGGCGGGGCGTTGTGTGTGTGTGTGTGTGTGTGTGTGTGTGTGTGTGCGTGCGCGCGCGCGCTTGCAGCGTAGTGTCCGTTTCGGAAAGCGCTCTGGGGAGGTCCTGTCCGTCGGGGGCGGAGCGCAGGGGATCGAGGCTCCGGCTCCGTGCCGGGGCAGAGTCCCGGGGATCCCGATCGCTGCCGAGACGGCGAGTGGGACGGGGGCGCCTGAGTGCCAGGCGGTCGTCCTGAAGGGAGGCCGCAGCGCGCTCGGGACCCGACACCGCCCCTACTCCGAGGTGTCGGCTTCCGCTCGCGGACCTGCGGGATCCAGGCTCGGGCGCGGAGAGCGAGCACGCCGCGCAGCCGGCCCGGCCCGTCAGCTCCACCCGCGGAGGCATCGGCCGTGTTGGGGTCGCCCCCGCCCGCCCCGCTGCTGCCCGGGCCGGAGTCCGAGAGGCGTGCACCATGAGCGGCGGCGAAGTGGTCTGCTCGGGATGGCTCCGCAAGTCCCCCCCGGAGAAAAAGTTGAAGCGTTATGTAAGTAGCGCTGCGGCCGCTGCTCCGCGGGCCTCGGCTCCCGCACCTCTCGCCGGCAGCTGCAGCTGAGCGGTCGCGGGGCTCCTCAGTCCCCATGGCCTCGGCTCCCGCACCTCTCGCCGGCAGCTGCAGCCGAGCGGTCGCGGGGCTCCTCAGTCCCCATCTCTTGCCCCTCGGCCCCTTTGGGACCGAGTCTGTACACTCACACTCTGGCTTCCACTTTGCCGGGGAAGTTTCTTCCTCCAGAGTCCAGATGCCCGCTTTGCGGGCCTCATGGGCCCGCAGGACGGCTCGGCATTTCCAAGATAAACGGCCGTGGCATGTTTTTATGATTCCTTTTCGCCGGGCTAGGGGGAAGAGCATTCTTCCTTTATAGAGACATCTAATCTCTATGGGGCTAACCAGCCCTCTCGGGTCCGCATACCCTCTCGCTTTCCCCTGGAGCTGGGTTGCGGGAAGCAGGCTGTGGACCTGCACAGTTGGGATTAGACACAAGCACCTCAAATCCGCGAAAAGAGAAAGGATGAGAAGTTATTACGCGCCCTGCCGTTTGCTTAGCGGGGTTCACATTTCGCGGAGTTTGGCCCAAGAGCCTTGGCAGTTTGCTGCGAGAGGAGGGCGCTGGGGGAGCCTAGTGGCTGCTGTTTGGGAGCCTTGAACACGCTATCAATCCCCGCAGGAGGGGACAGCTGAGGCCAGTGAGGATTTCTCAGGTCCTTTCCCAGGCCACCAGAGTTGCTTAAATATTTGTGTGACTGGTACAAGATGCCCACTATGTGTTAAACCGTTTTAGGTGTTAGGGAAAATATTCCTTGAAAGAACCAACCTTACTTTGGTGGAGATCTATGTCCTTTTCAGGAGACTGGGATCTTATCCTATTCTCCCCCATTGGGGGACACTCTTGTCCTGACATATGGAGCAGATATTTTTGTAGTCAAATATATTTCAAGGGCAAAGCTTATGCCCCCTTAAGTATAAATTTACTACCAAGGGACCAACACTTTGAATGGAACCTGGGTGTTATCTATTCCCAGTACTATTAGACTCAAGTTCTGTTTGCTTGCACAGAATGCAGTGAAGGACACTAAAAGTGAAGGAACTAAAGTACTTAGCTTCACGGACAACTGACCAGTGATTTTCTGGTTTACTTTCTGCCATAATTTTTTATAGTAATTTTCATTTAAGGACTTGATGCCACAAATCCTAAGACAGTTTGCCAAAGATTTTGAATCCTTACAAATCCTGTTTATCACAGTTTGCCTTAATATCCTGCTAAAGATGCTAACTTTATTCCAAAATTGGCGAGAGGCAGTTTTTTTTGTCAGCTTTCAGTTTTAAAGAAAAGAATGTATGTGTGTGAGAAGAGGGAGTAGGGAGATAGAGGACTTTGTTTTGAGAAAATGCCACTTGGGAAAGACATAGACCTAAGCAATTGGGTTCTTGGGAGGAACTAAAGAAAAATACATTTGCTGAAATAGGTAGTGGTAATAGGGGTTTAATATAGTCCCTATGGTTGGCCTATGGCTGTCTCCAAAGATGCTGCACGCTAGACTAGGAACCATAAGATTTGAAATACAGTAGGAAAAAAAGCCCTGCCTCGTGGGTTTGCAATTTAATGTAATATAAACCAGGAAGAAAATTGGCCAAGAAGTTATTTTTTTTTGTTTTTTAAATATATTTTTTTTATTTATTTTTATTTTTGACAGAGAGAGAGAAAGACAGAGACAGAGAGAGAACTGAACTGGGGGAGCTCCCAGCTCAGCATATGGTTCCGCACGGGCCGGGGCCGGGATTTGATCCCCCGTCCCTGGCGCTGCAAAGTGAGCGCTCAACCCACTGAGCCATCCCAGCTTCCCCAAGAAGTTATCTTAAAAAGACTAAAGAGGAAAAAAAAGGAAAATGTAAATTAAAAAAATATTTATTATTTCATTTAATCATTCCAAAATTTTATGAGGTAGATATTATCTCGATTTTACAGATTAGGAAACAGTCTGCATAACCAGAATGTGCCAGAGGCAGGATTCGAACCCTATCTGCCTGACTGCGTGGGCTATGAAAGGTTAATGACTCTCATCCAGTTCAAGTGGAACTCAGACTAGATCATCCCCCAAAGTCCTCTCAGATAGTAACTTTCTAGCAGTCTATGAATATTAATTAAGAATACAAGGAAGAGGTGGGGTGTGGCTCAGACGTGCGCTGCTGAAGAAACACAAGACCCTTCAAGTGGCTTTCTGAGTCTTTAAGAAGATGAGACAAGTATATGTGAAAAAGTGAGCTAATAATGTAAAGTGGTTTCTGATTGTGTATCCACACGGAATGCTGTGGCATTTTTTTTTTTTTTAATAGATGTCTTGAGCAACAAGCTCAGTGTAGTCTGAAACCATGGGAATACTTTAGAGAGATAGTAGGCTTCATAAATTGTGTTTTCAACAGGGAGAAGAATCTGCCAAACAGCAGAGTATTTCCTTGCCTGGCTGAGTATTAGTGTTTTGTTTTGTTTTTTTTACACACTATGGAAGTATATGGATGTGGCTCAGGAAGACAGTGGGCAGGGGGTGTGAATTGAAAAGCCCAAGTGGGTGACTGAGGTACCAGTATTACAAGTTAAAATCAAGCCGACCTTATTATGGTGTAGCTGTTAAACTGGTTGTCCAGAACATTTTGAAATTCCTGGATTATTGATCTTGTGACTCTGGTATGAAGTTTAGATTGTTTTTGCTAAAGCAGCTTTGATCGTAAAAGATATTGGCAATCTATTGATGCATTTCCTATGCTTTTGTTTCTTTTCATGTAAAATCTTTATTTTCTGGATAGAAGGAAACGTTGTTGGCTACTTGACAGGCGAAGTGTTGCTTAATAATGGTTTTTAATGAATGGATTCACTGTGAAAAGATACTTGGATACATGGTACTATAATTGTTAATTGAGACTTCAGGGAATTTGAGCATTGATTCTGTTTGGAAATATCTGGTCCATGGGACTTTCACAGTTGTCTGGCAGTTTACAGTACTTATAGGGTTGTCCAAATACTGGTGGAGATGATCCTTACAGGATTGTAAGTGACAAAAAATTGTTTTAGTTTTATCTTTAAAGTCATCTCAAGTTATGGCCCTAGTGCATTCCATTTACAACTCCCATTTTATGTTTATTGTTTGATGGTCAACTTAGGTAGCATTGTTTTTGCAAACTAGTGTGCTCATCTGTTATGATATGGAAGCTTTTCTTGAATTTACTAAACAGAGTGAAAGTGGTGTAAAAGAAAGTGAGAGAAAGACTGCAGTGGTTAGCGGATTCCCTAGCCTTATCTCTTCTTAACTTTTTCTATACTTTTTTGCAGAAAGGTAAGAAAAAACCTTCGTATATGTTTCATCCTCTGGGAATTTTTTAAAGTCTACTTAAAATGGAGGTGAAAGTTTTCATGCTTTCTTTTCTTTCAGTTTTGCTACTACAGTGTTGCTATTTGCATCCTGTGTTATATATCAGACAACTACTTGTTTACTTTTGAGGATCTATCTGAGTGGAATCCTATACCGATCACCACTAGTAGAGATACAGAAAACAAGTAAACTAGTGGTAGTATGCATGCAACAGTCATGCTCAGATTTTTAAAGGGTTATTTAAAGAGAGATTCGCCATTTGAAATAATGGTGGACTTTTCATCAGGACTTGAAATTTTAGCTGAGATAAAACTGAAGTCTGAAAACAAAGGATTGATTCAAGCCAGCTGGCTATCACCACATCTCTGCGGCAGGAGCTGCCTTACGGCTTGCCTCAAGCCTCTACACCAAGTTGGGTCTCCTGCATGGCCCAGCTGCCAGCCTTGGGCAGGTGTACGGTCTCAGCAGGAGAACCTGCTTCGAAGGCCTGAGCAAGGTGGCCTGCTAGCTGCTAGCTAGCCTGGGAGCAAGACCTCAGCCAGCTCTTGGATGTGTAATCTGCTCCCAGCTTGAGATCTGCTCATCAGCTGTCAGTGAAGAGCATGGTTCTTGTCTGGACATCCAGAACACACCCCCAGTTTCTGGAAATGGGCCTAGAAACAGAAATAGCCTCTTCCTCTGGGTGGGCATCTGACATCTCACATGGAGCGGGGCCTTGGGCAGTCAGAGTAGCATCATCTCCTTGGTTCAAGGACAACTTGGGATCTGTGCTGAGCATGAAGTCTCCGCTCAAGAGTGTCACTGCCGGGGAAGTTGGGAAGACTCAGTGGGTTAAGCACTCACTTTGCAGCCCCAGGGACCAAGAATCGAATCCCAGCCCCAGCCCGTGCATTGAAACTATGTGAAAAAACCGATGACGTGCAACTATGGAGACTGTTCTGGGCCCTCCCCCTTCTCTCTGTCTCTGTATCTCTCTCTCTCTCTCTCTCTCTCTCTCTCTCTCTCTGTCAAAAACAATACAAATAAATCATTTAAAAAAAGAGTGTCACTGCCATTAAGAGGACTGTGATGTCTGGAAGCGCTTCCTGCCCCTTTTTGCAATTACCAGAAGCAAGCAGTGGATTCTGAGGCTTTTGCTTGCGGTGAGCAAAGTAGCATCATTATTCTGTTGAAGAGAAAAAATTTTTTTCTTGCAATCCTCATATTAGTAACACATTCCTTTCAAATTCCTAATGTTTTTGCCTTTTCCAGTGTGTCAGGAACATTGCTTCTGTTAACAAAGATCATCAACTACCAATTACATTAAGCCTTTAGAATAGTTAATGATAGCTAATAATTTCGTTGAGCCTCGCCTTAATGATGAGTGCAAAACTCTACATGTAACCCTCGCTGAATTCCTAAATCAGCTTGCTGTCTTTTGGGGACTCAGAATTACCACTAGGAAAGTGGATCAGTTTAGAAGCCAGTTTTAGAGTTCTGCTGTTTTAAAATTTTGTTTTAAAATTCTTTAAAGGGGAAGCTGGGATGGCTCAGCGGGTTAAGTGCTCGCTTTGCAGCCCCGGAGCCCGAGGATCGAATCTTGGCCCCGGCCCGTGCAGACCCACATGCTGAACTGGGGTGTGCCTCCAGTTCGGTTCTTGCTGGGGCCTATGAAGGAGGCTCCCGGCCCAGTTCTTGCCCTGTGCAGCCCCATGCCCACCTGTGGAGTGAAACTATATAGAAAACTGATCTGTCAACTGCAGAGACTGGTCTGGGCCCTCCCCCTTCACTCTGTCTTTCTCTGTCTGTCTGTCTGACAAAAACCAATAAAAAAAAAATTTTTTTTAAAGAATTTTTAAACAGAAAGAAAATGCCAAAGCACTTTTTAAGACTAAATAAAATGCCATAAATGCAGTCAGCATACAAAATATAGAGACGGTCTTGATAATTTTCAGATTAAAGAATGTTAAGAGGTGATAGATTCAAAACATTAAGTTCCAGCACCCATAATTTTCTTACAGGGACTAACACAGAAGAAGGGACATCATAGCAGGTAGACTGTGACTTTATTTTTGAATGGTTTTGGGTAAATTGTGTTAGGAACCCCGCACTGCGAATTAGGACCCAGGATTTGACTTGACTTAGCCACTGCCCATGTGACCCACCCATGTGATTGTCTGGCCAGTCCAATCCTCAGTTTTCTTACCTGTAAAAAAAAAGGGGGGGAGGGGGACAGCAGATCTACCTTCTAAATTCTTGCAATTTTGCATTCCTCTGCTCAGCCATTTCCTTAGGAAGAGAAGGCAGCTGGGGAGCTTTTCAAGAGGCCTTCTTTTGGGGAAACACGTCTTAATTTATTGTTCATCCTAGAAAGCTCAGTGACTGTATTAGGAACTACTCGAGCAGAGTTCTTTGGGGACCTGGTGTTTAGCCTAATAGAACACAAGCTCCCAGAGGAGCATCTGCACTGGCCACTGGGTCTTTAGCACCCAGTCAGTAACTGGCTCAGGGCAGAAATTGAGTCAACACATCTTTATTGATTGACTAAATGAACAGGTATTTCTGGAGCTTAATGTGCCATGTGTGGAATAAGATGGAGGGAAAAGCCCATTTCTTGTCCTTAAGGAGTTTCTAATCAATCTGTGGAGACAAACTGGAAATGCATGGATATTTAAGTTGTTTTATGAGAAAAAGTACAAGGTCATGTATGATGAATCGCCAGATGAATGGTACAGACGATAATTGCTTAAGAGTTCAGACAGGAGGGAGGAGAGGCCTGCCAGGGACGACTTCAGAAGTGAATTTCAGGCTGGTTTCTGAGAAGAATAGAAGCACTGCTGGCAGAAGTAGCCACATCACAAGGGAGGTCTGATTTTAAAGGAAGAACGAAGACATTCCTGTGGCGTTTAGATATCCTAGTGAAAAGAACGGCTTCAGAACCCCTCAGTTTCATACATGGAGTTTGGATGTAGCTGCACTTCCGATTCCAGAAGTTTCTGTTTCTGCCACCACCTAATGCTCCTGATGGGATCCTAACCACAAGTGCATTTTATGTATCAGACTAGAAACAAACAAAGCAACTTGTTTGGTCACCTGAACTTATTAAAATGCCAAAGGACATGTGTTACGATTTCTTTATGTCTGTTTTGAGCTAAATAATTCATTCTGGCAAGCATTTCGTTTACAGCAGAGAGGGAGCATGTTCTGGGGGGAGGGAGAATAAAAGAGTCTTTGATTCCCTTGCTTCTGAGTTCCAGTAGGAGGGCTTTCGCTGCCTAGGGCTGGCCTCTTATTTTGGACTTTGGAAGCCATCTTAGCCCAGCTGTGTGTGTCACCAGGGAGAGCTGGAGGAAAGAGAGTGACACCCCTGGGTCCCCTTAAGTCCCTCCTGACTGCGCATGGAGGGGTTTCTCTCATTTCACATTCCTTGCATTAACGTGGTGGCTAATTTTCACGAAGTGAGAGCTTTGTCTGAATTTGCCATTTGAACTTGAAGTCACACCATCTCTGTGACTCCTTTTATCTCAGTCTATTGGAAACTTATCAAGTCCCAGGTCCCTTTTTCCTTCTCTCTTGGGCTACAGGCGCATATACAATTAGCACTCTTTTCTCTGGATGACTCCTGGGGGAAAGCAGCTCACTGTACCGTGGATTTCCACATCCATGAAATATTAGCAGCCCCTTCATGCCAGCCCAGTGGCTGGGGGAGCCCTCCTGCATTGCAGATGGAATTCAGGCCTGCATAATTATTGGGAAAAGTCATGTTAGGAATTGGACGGTGTTGGCCATTCTTGGCTTGTATGTGTGAATACCTTAAATAATATAATAATGCCTTACCTGGAAAAAAGAATCTTTTACGCTTGAAGCACTTCTTTTATTCATGGGAGCAAAATTCTCCCTAAGTAAAAAGAAAAATCCTCGTTGCTGAGTGCATATGAAGTAGAACCTAGCTGCTTTCTACCCTCTCACAGACTGCTTTATAAAAAACAGTAAAGACTGTGCACTGAAATGCATGTTAGGTCGTTATCTCTGTTACATTAGCTCTTGAAGCATTCTGATTACAACTTGTAGCTGCCAAGCCCCGTTCTGCAGTATTATCTGGAACAAAAATTTTCCATGTGGTTGTTTTTAGCAGCGCTACTATATGCAAACTGCACATGAAGATTCTAAGTTGCAAAGAAAAGAGCGTCTAGAAGGGGAAATGTGAGTTATCTTAATTTCTTTCTACCATTTGATTGTTCTTTCCTTTTTGTGTGTTTCAGATATTTTTATCATATTTTTAAACTAGGTTTTATTTTTATATACTGGAAAAAATGCCAAATTTACCATGAGTTTTTCTTATGGTGGCATTTTCTTTTTTCCCCCCAGCTTTTTACTTTGAAATTATACTTGACCTAGGTAATTGCCTATGTTAAAAACAAACAAAAAAACAACAATGTCCTAAAAGGAAAAAAACATGGCTACATTGTTCCATGAATTAAAAACAATATACCGAGGGTCCAAAGATTTCTTTTAAATGTAAAAAATCTTAAGTTATTTTTTTTTAAAGGAAGAAATATACTAAAGTTAGCTGTAACTGTCCTGTTCATTGTTTTTCTTTTCCCTTTTTTATTTATTTTCCTCTGTTTTGACTCATGTCGTTTAATAAAAAAAAAACCAAAACCAAACAGTTTCATACATTCTTCTTTAAGAATATCACACTCAGAAAAAGAAAACGTCAAAATTCCATTTTACATTTTAAGGGAAAAGAGACAGGAAGACATCTTTTGGTCTAATGAGGTTGGGGGAAGTCATTTAACAGCAAGGCTTTGTAACTTCCTTTCCTGTTGCTCATTTGTGTTGAATATCTTTCACTACTGCCTAGAGCTACTGAACTATTTATGATACATGAAATAAGCAGGTGAATATAACTTTAGTTAGAAGGTGTACTTTTATGAAATGCAAATGCAGGACATCAGGAGAAGGTTGAGAACTCAATCTATTTTTGTCATTTTATTATTTATTTCGTACCTCAGTTAGCCAATGGCTGTAAGATTTTATTTGCTAACTTTTTTAAGTAGGAGAAAGGTAAAAGCACTCTTTGTCCCTGGATCTCTACCCTCCTGCTCTTTCCCTCATTGTTTCCACTTCTTCCTCTGTAATCTAAGCCTAGCCACCAACATCACAAAGTATGTGTGTCAGAATCCTTACACACACTTTCTTTCACCTTTTCTCCAAAAAGGGGAAGTTATTTATATCCCTGTAATGTGCTATAATCAAGACTAGGAATGATAATGTGCCACCCAGCGTGGAGATTGTTTTTCTCTCCTGAAGTGCAGTTTTTCGTTACTCCTGGATTGGGAAATGTGGTTAGGCCACTTTCTGACTCGCAGAACTCCTCCCTGAGATGACTACCTGATTAAAGAATTAAGTACCTGGTGTGCTTTCTGAGCTCCAATCCATCACACATTCCCATCAGTGCCTTGGCCAGAGTCCTAGGAGCCAAGATGAAAGCACTTCTGGTTGGAGGGATGACCACTGGATGAGCAGGAGAGAAGAGCTTTAATCTTTGACTCTGGGAAGAGAAACACTTGGTAAAAAGCCTCTCTCCTGTGTTTTAAATTCCAGTGGTATGACATAGAGCTTGATGAGGAATTTTCACCTCGCTTCAGTTAAGTGGATATTATTTGAACCCCCTTCCCTCTGGCAAAAGTTATAATTGACCCCAAAGTTGTGTAGGAGTATTGGATCTTACAAGTTCTTCCTGACAATTGCAGGTTTCAATGTTTGAAGTGTTAAGGAAAGGTAAAAAGAAATACTGAACTTTAGTAAGAAGGCAAAATATTTGGGAAGGTCATTTGTTCCTAGTGGTGCTGCTACATACATATTAGTACAGTCAAAGCTTTCTGAGTAACCTTCACTGGGTGGATAGGTCGTTTATCTCCAAGGAAAGGGGCACAAAACCAAACTTGTGCTATTGAACAGTACTCTCTTCTCATATCTATTTAAGCAAACAGTCAAAACAGGAAAAGCAAACCTAACATATTTTTATGTATAATATATTTTTCTAGATGATTTTTACAATGACCCATAGTATACTCGTGCACAGTAGAAGTGTGTATACACATGATCTGTTTACAAGGGATATTGTGGCTTCATGTCTCTCTATTTGGTGTTTGTTATAGGTTATGAATTTCCAAAGGACAAAGATGGCATTTGTTTTCTGTGTGTAAAATGTGCAGCGTGGTACCTTGCACAGTCTCTTGAACAGCGTGACCCAATATTTGTAATTTAGAATTTTAAACCCCAAATTATAAATTATCTGGTCCAATGTTTCTCAATCATTTCTAACCCATTTCTTTTTTAGGTCTTGTTTGAATGGCCTTTGACTTTTAATCCAGTTTTACTTTCTCTGATTTGCATTACCAAAACAATAGCTATATTGAATATGTTTTTCAGTGACATGTATTTCCTTCTCCCCGCATCAAGAGTCTGACCTCCTTGTTTTACAGGGAATGAAAATTAGCCTCTGGGAGACTAACTGACTTGTCTGAGGTCCTACACATTAACTAGCTGTTCTGACAGGGCCTCATCTCTCACCTCTGGTCAGATCCTTCAGTCACCGAGGGAGTACCCACTGTGAACAGGGCACTGCTAAGAATTCAGAATAAGGGGGCCAAGTGGGCACTGTCTCCACCACTCAGTAGTTTATACATTACTAAGGACATAGGAAGCACTCAGTACTGCAAACTGTATTATGAGCAGTCGTGTGTAAGACAAGGCTCTAGAAGAATTCAGTACAGGTGGGTAAATTCAGGGGCTCTATGAAGGCCTAATGAAGTTGGTGAGATTTCACCAGGACCTTACAAGATAGGTTTACTTTTCAAAGATGGGGCTGGAGTGAGACTCTTTCTATTCCTATCTCTCCCAGCCATGCTCTTGAGTGGGTTTTGACCACTTAGCTGGCTGTCCGCTGTTCCTCCCCTGCCACTCATTTCGTAACGGAATACAGCCTGGGTCCTTTTCTACCACCCTTATCTAAACTGCTCCCACTAAGGTCCGGGTAACCTCCGGGTTGCCAAATCTAGTAGAACTCGAACTTGAAATTTTTAGTTCTTCTGTTTCATGGAACTCCTGACTGCACTAATGGAGATGAACAACCCCTCTTCTCAAAACATGCTCTTTCTGTGCCGTCCCGATACCAGGTTCTGGTTGCCTTCTGTGTTGGAGTTCTATGGGTTCTAGTGCTAGCCCCGGACCGTCTCTTGTCCCATCTCACATTGTCAGTGGTTTTCATCCGTTGGAAGTTTGTGAACGCCTTTGAAAATTTGATGAAAGCTCTTGTTTCTCCTTGTCCATTGAACCTTTACAAACTAGCATGCAAACATTATAACCTTGCATGTTTTCTAACAGTTAAAGCCCATCTATGGATCTTGAATGCCCTTGAACTATATATTGATGATTCAATGACTGTCTCAACCCATTTCTCACTCCACACGTTTGGTTCTAAGTACTTGGACCCCTACCTGCCTGCGTCCCCCACACAGTTCAGCTGGCGTGTCTTACCATTCTCTCCCTAAACCTGCTCCTCTTACTACTGTTCTGTCAGTCAATTGTTCCACCATCCCTTGTTCTGTGGCTTAAGCCAGAGGATCTTTGTTGTCTCTCCTCATTCTCCGCATTCAATAACCAAATCCTGTCGGTTTTACCTCCCAAATTCGCCCATCTGCTACCTGAGCTACCTTTGCCTTTCTTCTGGGTGCTGCAATCCCCAGCTGGTCTCCCTCCTTCCATTCTTGGCCCCCTCCGAACTGTCTGTCTCAAGGCAGCCAGGATGGCCTTTCTGAAACACAAACCTAACAGTACTGTTCCCAGTGTGAAGGTGTTCTGCACATTTCTGTGCTCTCAGAAAAGCCCAGACCTCTTCCGTGGACTGGCAAAGCTGTCTGCTGTGGCCCTCGCGTGTGCCTCCGGTCATGTTTGTTGCTGCCTCTCACTCAGCTCCCCACTTCAGCTCTACTGCACTTCCATGTCCCACAGAGGCCTTGTGATCTCTCATTGTGGCCTTTGCCCGTGCTCTCCCTTCCTCCCAGAATGCTCTGCCCTCCCTTCTCTGCGTGAACAACCAGGCCAACTTCTGCTTATTCTCTGTTGCCTGGGAGCCTCCCCTGAACTCCCTGCACCACCGTCACTCACACACATAGATGCAGTGGGCCAGGAGCGTCTGCTTCATCTTCCTCTGATACTCTGCCTCTCCTGTGGCACAGCGCCTGTCTCATCTGATTATACTCACTGGTTTTAATTGCTATTTCCCCTGAAGATCGCAGGGCCACGTTACAAGTTTTGTGAACCTCGGGTACTTTTGTCTTCATGAGAACCTCCTACAAAAAAAGAATTAAGATTCTCTTTTACAACTGTGTCAGTATAAAGATGAATATAATACCCCCAAACTGGTTTATTATATATATTATATATTTTATTATTATTATATATCCATTATTATTATGTAGCTTATCCCCAACTTAGGAATGGGGTTACGTGCTAATAAACCCATAAGTTGAAAATACCGTAAACTGAAAAATGCGTTGAATGCTCCTAACCTACCAAATGCCATAGCTTGGCCTAGCCTACCTTAAATGTGCTCAGAACACAACATCCAAAAAACACTGGCAGCACAGCATGCTGCAGAGTAAGGGGTGTGCTGATGGCGTGGCTGCCTGTTTGGGCACCGTGCTCACCGCCTCTGTCCTGCATCACGGGAGAGCCTCGTACCACGTCTCACTAGACCAGGAAAAGTACTGTTTCTACTGAGTGTGGATGCTTTTGCATTAAAAGTCAAAGAATCACGATTCGGACCATCGCAATTTGGGGACTGTCTGTGTTCATTTTTTAATTCTGATTTTAAAAGAAATGAACATTAAGCCACTTCTCATGGGCTCCTAAAAGTCTCATGAGCCCTGGCACTGTGTCACCTGTGCCAGATGGCTGCATTGCTCTGGTAAAGGGACATAGATACTGTGGGGATAAAGTTGACATCTACTCATTAATGGTAACTAGGAAAGGTGAGGAGCCCACTCAGTTATTTCGTTACGTGATACTTTTATAATGGCTTGGGTAGCTTACAAAACAATGTTAATTAAGATTTTGTATTTTCATCTCTGGTAATGGAAGAAAGTTATGGAAAAATAGGATGATATGCTTAAAAGGCATATATTTCATAAGAGCAAAAGTCATGAGGTTTTTATGACCTTGAACATACGTTCTATGAGCTGTTTTACTAATATGGACACGTCTTCATGATGTTTCTGTGTAGAGCAATGGTTTTTACTGGGAGTGGGGAGGGGATTCACCCCCCACTCCCTGCCACAGGGGACATTTGGCAATATCTGGAGGCATTTTTGGTTGTCACTACAAGGGGTGCTACACACTGTTAGTAGGTAGAGGCCAGGGATGCTGCTAAATATCTTGCAGTTCCCAGGGTAGTGCCCAAAACAGAATCATCGGGCCAAAGCATCAATAGTGCTGAAGCTGAAGAACCCTCATGGAAAGGGATCCTTCCTAAAGCTTGCTTCTTACATTGGTATTATTTACTGAGTTTATTTTCCTGTGTTTATTCTCTAATTCAAAGCCATCATTCTGGTACAGGCTTGTGTTGTAGCACTAGAACCAAACATTTATTTTTTCTGACTTCATTGAGGTTGAGAAAGAGTCATCGAGATGGCTGAGGTTTTGAACACCAGAGGTTGGTGCTGTGCGACCTTTTCACAAGGAGTTTATACGATAGACACAGTTGTCATTTAAGTCATTACCCCAAATACTCATTTTGCCCTTGCTAATTGTAACTAGAGCACAACCAGTTGTTGCCTGAGTGGGGAGGCTGTGCGGTTCTTTTTATTACCTCGTGGCTTGGATGTCACCATTCATTGTTCACAAGCCGCCCAGCTTGTTTACTTTTTATAAATTACATGTAATCAGGCCTCTTGTAGGTCTGGCTGCTGTAATTGGCCATAGCCACAGAGCAAGGCCGACGAGTCTGCATTTATGCTGATGTCTCACATTCAGTCCATGTTCCACTTGCCATGCTTTCTTGTCTCTTCCATGTGTGTTTTGAAAGGAACACGAAGAGAGAACCACCACCGTGCTCTGTCTTCTCAGATGCTCTGATGCTACTTATTTATAGCTTGGTAGAGTCTCCCCCTGTATCCTTTGGTTTGGAAAGAAGGGTTTGGGGCAGTGGTCTTCAAATTTCACTTAAAGCTTCAATATAACAATCATCTTGGTAACTTCTAAAATGAAGATATTTTCCCTCAGTTTTTTTTCCATTTACTTCTTTTATTAATTAAAGTATAATTGACATACAACAAATACATGAATTTCAGGTGTACAGTATAGTTATTCAATATTTATATACCTTTTGAAATAATCACCACGATAAACCTAATAACCATCTGTCTCTATACAAAGGTATTACAATACTGTTGACTGTATTCCTTATGCTGTACATAGAATGAAGATTCTTGAGTCTTACCCATCTTCCGATATTCTTAGTAAATCTTGGTAGAGGTCTAGAAAACTGCATTTTCTAACCCAAACCCTGCTGATTCTTATGTAGGCGGTCCTTAAATTAAACTTGGAGAAATCCCAAGTTGGGTGTGAAAGAAGGAAGTGAGAAGGAAGAAAATCCAATGGAATTAAATACAAAGAATGCTATAGGAAGGCAAGAAACAACACTCAGAAAGTAGTTTAGCCTATCTTCTGTGAGATAAGGGAACTATGCTATGATGCTTAAAAAGATAGTGTTTTCTAGCAGTGATCTAGATCAAACTGTCTCCTAAAGACATATTTAGAGGTTGACAAAAGTGAAAGGGAATTTTTAGAAAGGTTAGGCTGTGAGAAAGAACCTAACCTTTTCCAAGAAGCTCAAAAAATGTTGTTAAATCAAGGAGAGTATTATGTAGGTATCGAGTAAAAAAAGAGTGTATGTTCCTGAATCAAAAGTTTATGAATGACTTAAAGATGAACAGGAGGGATCAAAAAGGATTAGCTTCACCAGCAGTTCTGGTTATTCTGGTTACTAGATCTGAAAGCATATTGTTGAAATACAGTCCAGATTTCCTGGACTTGTTCTAATTTCAAACATTCTTTCCCATTGTCTTAATTAATACACGCCTGCTGTGCCCTAATTTTTGGTTAGTTGAGATGTTTTTGATTTGTGAAGGAGCCCCAAAGTAGTGGTACCTGACTAAAGAAGTTCTGTCCCCCAACTCCCCTGCTATGTATGTGTGTGTGTGTGTGTGTGTGTGTGTGTGTTTAATATATTAATATCTATTCCAATGTATTTTAAACTAACCTTTGATTTTAAAATCCATTTTCTAGAGAAAGAGAGCAAAAGAGAGAGGCAGGCAAGACAGACTCTAAGACTTTATTTTAGAAAATCAGTCAAGAAGGGAGCCAGGTAGGAATGGTTGTTTAATCCTAGCTGAGAGCTAAAGTACAGGATTTTACTTCCAACTACCTACTGAACTTACTCTGTTTTTAGAAAGCTATAATTTTTTGACATATTATTTCCTTAAGGGAACTTTATGATTCCATTCAATTACGTTGCCCTTCCTCAAAGTAAGAGGAATTTGAGGAGTTTTAAGGTTGCTGTCATTAGCGTTTGTTAAATCATTCTTTACCTGCTCTATCTCTTCATCAAAGTGTTCATTTTGACATTTACTCTTCCCTAACCATTTCTGGGTCAAAACGTTCATTCTTCCATGGTTCCGATCTGCAGAACCCAGATTGTCCTATAGAACTTTCTACCACTAGCTTGCTACTCTTTCCTCCCTTCCTCCCTTTTTGCCATCCTCTGTGCTCTCTCCCTTCCCCATTTATTTACTCAAGAATACTTCAGCCTCTTAGATATTATGCCCATCTGCTCACAAGATCTTATAGAGCCTTCCTATCTGCTTTGTAAGTGTTGAGTATCATTATTGTGATTATATGAAGTCTCTGCCACACCCTCTCATTGCACTGACAGTCCAGGTACATTCGGCTAGTAGATCACTTTGCTCCTGAAGTGAATAACAGAAGGGCTGTTGCTAGGTGGTGGTGGAGACCCAGAACCAGCTCCTACCACTGACTCGGGCAACCAGGAACGGCTAGATTCCTGTGACTTCTACCCTGCACCAAGAGTGAAGACTGGGCTCAGGACTTAATTCTCTTCATGGCAGGTGACCTTATTCCTTTGCTTTCTTAGGTTTTTAAACCATACACTTGATAAACCTTTCCTTATGACTCTTTACGAGTTTTAATGATTTTTTTCAGTTTTTTTCTCATAATTTATTCTAAACCATATGTTGTTGAACATGATGATAGATGTTTTCCAATTCCTCATATATTGGCTAAAAACAAGTATAAATGCTCTTAGGGAGAACCATAACATTAAGTAGTCATCTAAGTGCAGCACAAAAAATATATAGCTTATATATTTTCAGTGGGAATTGCATTTACTTATAGTTTTAGTTTAACATATAGAAAAAAAATTATAAAATATTAGGTAAACAGATTTATTGCCTTTTGTTAAGTTACTAAAGGGAAATCTTTCCTTAATAATTATGTAAGATTTATCCAAGTTAATGTATGTATTTAGCCTTATAATTTTATATTTACTTATATTTGAGTGGGACATATATATGGATTGACTGAAAATTCATAGTATGTTAATACTTTGATTATTTCTGTATTTTAAGTTGTAATTTTTAATACTCAGAATATTTAAATGTTTAATATCTTCCTACTTATTTCAGTGATTCTTAAATAAACAATACTCTTTTATGGTAGGTTTTATGCATATTGAATTTTTAGCAAATGTGGTTTTGATTTTCAACCTGGAGAAATAATAGCTGTATGTTGAGAAACCCATTCTCTTACAAAGGTAACTTAGAACGCGGATATTGAAATATGTTTAATCTTTCAAATAAGGTTCAAGTCCTGAAAACATTCATGTCTGTTTTCAAGTAGAACCTGTTGTGTTCCTAAACCGTATAACTTCTGAAGCGGAATACATTTCAATAACATTATTGAGATACTTACGAAGAAAATGACTCAAGGAAGATAAAGGCCAGGTTTTCATAAACGAATAGAAGGAGAAAAACTTTTATCTTTTACTGTTCCTATATGTAATGAGAAGAATGAGGCCCTAGGGAATTGAGGCCAAGGGACTACCTGAGTCCAGGTCCTGTTGGCTTCGTCAGGCACAGGGAGATGTGCATGCCGGCTTCCTGATGCCCAGCCAGGTACCATTCCCAATCTGCCACGTCCACCTTCCTCAGTGGGTTGGCACAGTTTCTAAAATTCAAACAGTTTGACATTGTAAGAGCATTTTAGCTGCTTCTCAGAGCAATGAGAGTATGGTATGCTCACTCCAGTCGCTCTCATTTTCAAATGTTTAAGTGTGTATAAAGCACGTAACATGACATTTACCAACACCATTTGGGAACCTGTATCTGCTCCTTTACTGTAGTAGGAAGTTAATTATGTGGGGCTTACTCACCTGATCCATACAGAAGATCCACTTTAGTGCACATTTGGAACTCCCACACCCCTTTCTGCCCCTAAGGAAAAATTCTTTCCTGATCCTAGATTGAGTACTCAATTCAATCTTGAGCATATGAGAATGAGTCACCCTGGTTAAGTATGTAATCCCATTTATATGTGCCTTGCAACCTCCCTTTAATTTTGATTTCCTTCATAAAGGCTGGGGTTCTGGGGACTAATTTAGGAACTAAGAGAGGTTGAGATTTTTTTTTTTTGGAGCCAGAACTTTCTGTTCCACTGAAAAAGAAGCTGCATGGCCTAAGTTTTAAAATTCAGACTATGTGTGGAATGTCTGTGTGGCTGAAGAAACAAGTTAATGCTTTTTTGGGGAAGCAGGGAGAAAGAAGAAGGATAATTTTAAGATAGTCTGATTTTGTCGAGTAAATACTGAGATGTTTAGACTATGTACAAACCAAAGATGAGGAACTACTTGCTTTGTGATTTCTTTGTTGTGCACAAAAGAAATACTTGATGTTGAGCTATTGTTGAATAGATGTATTTACCAGTAAAGTAACTGAGTCCGGCTTGTGATTCTATGGCCATTATCTACACAGTGTATAACCACTACTTCCATTTCTTCATCTGTGGACTGAAAAATGTTTCACGGGGAATTATTTGAAAAAGAACCCTTGTAAAATACCTTGGAATCTTTAGGTACTTTGAGTATGGTCACTTAAAAAAAAAAATGTAAATCACCAATGCTAATGTTTTACACCCATAGAGAAGTATGGGAGGAGCAACACGAACATCAGAACATTCATTTTTAAAAACAGCATACAGTTGAGCAATGCCATCCTCCTTAAATGCTTATTTTAAATTGGCAGTCATTGAGCCAACAGTCAGTAATCTCACTTACCAAGTGTTTGGCACGCCTGTTTTAACCTGCACAGGTTCAGTTACACAGAGAAGGGGAGGGTGGGTTACGTGACTGGAGCACCATGTTAGCCTCATTAACATACTTTGAATAACTGTATTTGAATATTTGCCAGCTAAGCTAGGCTGTTTGGGGGCCTGCCAGTGAGCAATGGGAATTTCTGAGTGGAGTGTAGAGATTTGAGTCTATGAAATGTTTACTGTTTCTTCTTGGAGGGGACACAATTTATAGAAGGTTCTATTTAGGATATTTTCTCTACCCTGCCAACAGAACAAAACCTTTTTTCTTTTTAGTTGTGCAGAAATTTTGAATTTTCTCTTTTTACCACCTTTTTATTTTTTTAAATATGTACCATAGGCCTTGTCTTAAAAATAGCTTCTGGTACGGTGATGCTGGGGTAGTTCAGCAGTTAAACGCTTGCCTTATGGTCTCGAGGTCTGGGGTTCAATTCCCGGCCCTGGCCCATGCAACCCCATGTGCTGAACTGCAATGTAGCTGGTGGGTGCTTGGATGGCTCGGTGGCAGGGCTTCTCACCTCCCATGCGGGAGGCCCCTGGTCCGATTTCCACCTGCATGACCCCCCCACATCCTTCGTGTGGAATGAAACCATGTCACAACTAATGATGTACAGCTATGGAGACTGCCCTGGGCCTTCCTTCCTTCTCTCTCTCTCTCACACACAGACACACACCTTCTCTCAAACAATAACATAAATCTTAAAAAAAAACCAACTTTTGGTAATCTCCCTAATGAGAGTCAGTTCCTACTCAGCCTGTTTTTTGTCTTTGTAGAATTAGTCCTGGAGCCCTTTCTGTGAGCCTAGCTGGGGAACTGTAGACTTATCGTGTGAACACAAATGGTTGGAACTGGACAGACAGGATAAACTGGGGTGCCACTAGCGTCAACTCCTACCTAGTAGATGCTCAGATCATAAAGATGCCAACTTGGCTCAACTCTGTAGAGTATAGAAATGGTCTTTACAAGGTTTTCGTTTTGTGGCCTGTGTCTGAGTCTGTCAGAAACACGCTTTTGACTTTGCACGGGCACCTGTCTGACTGAAACCACAGCTTTGGGCGCCATAACTAGTCCAGGGAGGAGCCAGTTGAAACCAGGGATTCTCAAATATTTTGATGTCAGATTTTAAGGGTGAGAAGGTGAGGCAGTTCGAATGTTTGGTTCTCTGTTTCTCATTTTGGGGGCAGGTCAGGGGAATATCAGAATCACCTGAAGCTTTTCCAAAAATCATTTACCTGGGACCCCTACCCCCACCCCACCCCCTGTTTACCTATTGCAATGAAGAGTGGGTGGGATGACAGTTGAGGTAGCATTTGAATCTAGAACCTGTTGAAGCTGTGTGTGTTTGTGTGTGTGTATATATACTACCAGTTAGTAGTTTCCATAGTTTAAGGCCAGCTTGCAACCCTGTCTCATGATTACTCCTTAGAATGGAAAGATACAGCCCGATGATATGATATGAATTCTCACTCCTCCCATCAAAGATTTTGAAATACTATGCTGTCACCCCAACAAATGTAATTAAAAAACAAAACAAAACTCCCAGTTGGAGTTTTCTTTTTTGTCCTTATCTCTTCAGAGGTGGTTCTTCTGACTGACTTTAAAATCACTAATATGGAATATTAAAACAGGAAAGAACAACAAATTTGATCATATCTATGTTTTAAAAATAACTTTGAAAAAAATGAGTACCTAGGAAAGAATTCTGGTACATTGAACCAAGTTCTAGATTATTAACAGGTATTTCATTGAGCATATATATTTATATTTTATTTTATGTCAGTCACGTGTATATATAAATATACATAAAGCTTTTAAATTTCTAGACTGAAGTATTAAATTTCAACTATCTTTTGTTGAACATCACTGATTAACTTGCAATTTTGTCAGTGTTGTGTGTGATTCTTGTATTTACACAATCACCATCTACTCTTAACTAATTAGGTCACTACAGTTGATTCTTCATAACGTTTTTTCCAAGTTCATTCATAATAGCCTGTATACAAGAAAAAAATTATAGATGATTGTAATCATGTGGTTCATGAATCAATATAGGGTTAATGAATACCTTTGATTACCATTTTAGCATTTTCCATTTTTATGTAAAATGTTAAATATTTTATTCGTGGAATTTCTCTGTTATGTCAGTTTATTGTACTATAAGAACACTTACAGAATGTTTACCAGTTTCACGATTTAGTACATCTTTAATATCTCACAAGGTGGTAGATATAAAATCAGTTTCTCAAACAAGTACATGCATGAAACTAAAACAATTTATTGAAGTCATACAACAACACTAGTGAAACTTGAATTCTGGCACTAGGCCCACATTTAAGCTGATAGCACATGTGTGTGGGGGAAAGGGGAAGAAGATACTAATTACTGATAATCTTTATAGTGCTAATATGTTTAGGTCCAAATATGAGTTATTCAGTAGGCATACCAGATTAAAATCAACAACAACAACAACAAAAAACTGAATGAAATGTAAACATTGACTTTTGTGTTCCTTTTCATTAATTTTGGTGACTTACTAGTTGGTATTTGTGAAAATACATAT
>PVKE010028380.1:0-20972 GCA_004027555.1 Craseonycteris thonglongyai | reverse complement strand
CACAGGTGGGTGGGGGCTGCACAGGGCGGGAACTGGGCTGGGGGCCTCCCGCATGGGAGGCACGCCCCCTCGAGCCAGGGGGCTAAACCAGGGGGTGGGGGGGAATTGGGGGACAGGGATGGGGTGAGAACCGAACTGGAGGCCTCCTGCATAAGAAGCACACCCCAGTTCAGCATATGGATCTGCACAGGCCAGGGCCGGGATTCGATCCTCTGTCCCTGGGGCTGCAAAGTGAGCACTTAACTCTGAGCCATCCGGCTTCCCCATGGCAATTCTTTTCCCATAGCCAGTTAGAGCGGAACAGCAAAGTGAGGCTCAGATTAGGGGAGAGTGGTAGTGAGACAAAGGGCTAATTTCCCTCAGTGTAAGATGGCCTTGGAAACTTGATGGGACAGCAGAACTGAAGAGACTTGAGGGAAGGGTCCAGGCCCTGTGTTCAATCAGAGTCACTGCTGGATGAGGAGGAGGAATGCTTGCCATGCTTGTGGTGTTTGTGCATCTTTTTATGAGCTTTCTTCATTTTCTTCCGCATCTTCTTGTCCATCACCATTCCTGGTCCTACCATGCCAGGAGCCAAGGGATTCACAGGAGGCATGCCAGGGGCAAGTGGTGGGTATGGAGGAGGGTAGGGACCTGGTGGTTGGAATCCTGGATATCCTGGTTGTGGTAGAGGATGAGGGGACCCAACCGGGGGGAACGATGGATTCCCCTGGGGCACTCCTGGAGGATTTAGGATGGGGCCTGGAGGAAAGGCAGGATTGACAGGCGGTGGATGGGCAGGATTGGAACCTCCAGGGTACCCAATGGTAGGAGGATATGGATTTGGCCCTGGCTGCCCAGCATTGGGATTCCACATCGTAGGGTGTTTCCTCCAGTCTTTGCAGCACCGTTTGGGTTCGACTCGTCCTTTCAAGTCTCTCTCTACGTGTACTTCTAACCAACTCCTTGCCTGTCTCCTCCCCCCATCCTGTTCTCTAGAAGTCAAGTAAATTTGTGGAGAATATTGAGACTTCAGTTCTGGAACAATGAAAAGAATTGTGCGTTTAGAGTTAGATCTGTGGTTTGAGATTCAGCTATGGGGCCTTGAGCAAATTATTTAACTTGATTCTCTAATTTGGTTTCCTCATTGGAAAAAAAAAGAAGATAACCTACTGATGTCTTGTTGTAGTAGAATGAAATGAGATAGTGTCTTTAAAATGCCAAAGAAATGAAGAAATTGTAAATCACTTTCACTGATTCTTCCATAGGATGTTTTTTTCTTTTTGTAAAGATAACTTCATATTGACCTGGTCTTAACTTTGTATTCTGACAGCAACGCGCAGTGTTAGCTGGCTTATTATTCCCCCACCGCTTTAAAATGTGTTAGAAGGGGCAGGACAGAACACCAGTGTGATCTGGGTACCTGTACTTTGTAGGAGAGACGCAGAATGAGGCTTAGCCCCGTCCGTGGGTTTTGTGCGTTTGTGCGTGAGCTGCCACTGGAAGGAGGGAGGGCCCTGGAGCTGGCTGCTTGGGTTGACATTCTGGCTCCACTGCCACTTGCCTTGGGCAAGTCATTTAACCTCGCTTTACCTCAGTTTTCACTATCAGTAGAGTGGGTATAATACTAATTTCCATCATATAAGGTTGTAGTAAGAGATTGTTTCAAAATGTTGAGCCCAGTACTAGCTTATGGCAGAAACTGTCCATTCAATGTAGATTCATTATAATAATAATCATTATTTTTAATTGTGGTAAAATGTATATATAGCATAAAATTCACCATCTTAACCACATATAAGTGTACATTTCAGCAGGGTTATGTATATTCACATTGTTGGGCATCTGACCCCCAGAACTTTTTCATCATGTAAGACTGAAACTCTATGTTTAAACAACTCTTCATTACCCGCCCCTCAAGCTCCTGGCCTCCTGTGTTCTGTTCCTTGTTCCTATGAATTTGATTATGCTAGACACCTTATGTAAGTGGGATCATCTAGTTTTTGTCTTTTTGCGACTACAACTGTTTCAAGTCCTAGCCTACTGTAGCAATGGTTTCCTCTTTCACTTTTTAGCATTCTGTAAGCTCATGGTGTCCTGCTGAAGCCCTGGTTATTTAGGAATTATTTCTTGTCTTAAGGGAACAGAACACCTCCAAGCTCCATTTCATGCTTTTGATGAGGCCACATTAGGACAAAGAGAAATTAAAGTGAAGGAGACATACCAGGAGGGCATTAAGTGAAGAAAAGACCGTTCACTCGTGGGGGAGGGGACCCCAGTAGCTGCTTCCTCCTGGTTGTTTGAAAATTCAAACCTGCGCACTAGTGGAGAGAAAAGTGTGATGAATCTCAGTGCCCCCAATTCAGCAGTTATCTAGATTTAGGGGGGCCCGTTTTAAACAGTCTGTGGGTTTGAGTTCATTTGGAAATAGCTTCCCCACTCCTAGTTGGGGTCCCTGAAGTTGTAGGTATTGGAGATGTTTGTGTCCCATGTCACTGGGCCCATAAGGGGCCACACATCTGTGAACAGAGTGCCTGCTATATGGTAGGGTGAGGGACCCAGGGCTGTAGATCAGAGCCCATGGGCCTGGCAGAAGGATGCTGAGAGCCACGGCCTTGGCCTTCCCGCTTACCAGCTGTGCTGATGCTGTTGATGTGAAGAGAAGTGCGGGGCCCGAGCCCCGTCCCGTGGATGCCCCGTCACGGACTGACCCAAGGCGCTCTGGCCCATCAGCACATCCTCAGTGGGCCTTCTTTCCGCTGCCTCTTTTGTGTGTACCAGGACCAGAGCAGGAAAGAAAAAAATGTGTGGCCCCTTTTACTAGTGGCTTGGGGAAGGCTGTGTGGAAGAGGAGGTAGGCATGCGTGCCTCCCCCCTACCCACTCCATTCACTGCCGACACCTGAGAGCAGCAAGTTGTGTTGGGGAGGGGGACCCCTCCCCCCAGCCTCTCATCCATCACATGAGATGGCCTTTGGGCTGTTCCTCCCGGAGGCCTTGCTCAAGAGGACGTGCGTCCGTGCAGGGACTCTGGGCCGCTCATCACCCTGGTGCGCTCTTCTCCCTGCAGTCCTCCGTCTGCGCGAAGATCGTGCAGCTGCTGGGGCAGAACGAGGTGGATTACCGCCAGAAGCAGGTGGTCATCCTGAGCCAGGACAGCTTCTACCGTGTCCTTACTCCAGAGCAGAAGGCCAAGGCTCTGAAGGGCCAGTTCAACTTTGATCACCCTGGTGAGTTGGGGGGTCGAAGGGTGTGTGTGTGTGTGTGTGTGTGTGTCCATTGAGGAGCCACTTAACCCATCTATGAACGGAAGGCTGGTAGGTACCTTTCAGGGCTCTGGTGGGCTGGCTTATCGGACAAAGGAGTTCTGCAACACAGCACGCAGTGCTTGGCTCCTTAAACGCTAATGGATTCTGCGTCCTCCCTCCAAATGAGCCTGCCCCTCAAGGTGGGCCAGGATGGGAGAACCACGCTCAGATGGCTCTCCTGCCTTCACTGGTTTGAAGTAGCCTGTGTCACACTGTCCCCCACCACCCCACGCGTGAATGGACACGGCCTGTGTGTTCAGCTCACCGCCTGGCAGAAGGGAGGTACAAGGCCCAGCGTGGCTGCCTGAATGATTTTTGCCTTGACAGTCTCAGGTCAGCTCAGGGCCCTGTTAGCACTGGTATTAGAACTGCTGGAGTCAGACCCGTGGGCACAGTGCCTGCTGCATTCCTAGTCATGAGCAGTTTTCCAGGTTGACGTGTGCGGGTTCCCAGGACAGCAGCTGAACTTGGAAGAGAGGGTTTGAGGCCAGGAAAAGAATGACAAGGGAGGAAAAAAGCAATCCACTTATCAGAGCGCATTCATACAGTTCAAGACATGGAGTTTGCATTCTGTTTTGGGTAGAAATCTGGCATTTTGGGGGGGCAGGTGGGGAATACTCTTCTCTAGGGTGTAATGTACATGTGTGACACAGGTTTGTGGGGATGCCCTGGGCATGGTAACAGGAGACGTCATTTTAAAATGAAGAAACATTATAATACCTTGATTTCCTTCAGATGCCTTTGATAATGAACTCATCTTCAAAACTCTCAAAGAAATCATCGAAGGGAAAACAGTCCAGATTCCTGTGTACGACTTTGTCTCCCACTCCCGGTGAGTGAACTGCCTGCCCCCACCCCCTAGACTGTCCCCATGTCTCAGGCTCCTAGTCCCGTCTCCTATCCCTGCCCACGGCCACTGTCTGGGAGGGGCAGTGGTGGCAGTGTGGTGTGCAGGGGTCGGGGAGCCGGTCCAGGCGCTTCTTGGAGCAGTCCGGACATTGTGGTTAGCTCTGTAGGAGACGGGGTTGTGAGGGGTCCTTGATTAGGAAGAGGCACGGGCCTAGGACCCGGGCTGCGTCTGGCTCTGGGGGAGCCGGGACTCGCAGGTCTTCCTTCTATTCAGGTGTTTTCTGCTCTCTTCTGAGACTTTCTTCTGTTCCTCCCTCCCTCTGTTTCTTATTTCTTTCTCCCTTTTCCCGGTTGCCCCAGGACTTGGGGAGGGGGGAGGTTATGAGGAGGAAACTGTGAGCTGGTTTTAAAAGTTCAGAGCATGCGGGTGTATGGCTGCCGGGCCTGAGAGCGTTCCTGCCGACACCTTTGGAGGAAAGAAGAATCCGTATCTGCTTGTCTGTCTCTGTTCTTCATTTAATAGCAGGTTCCTTTATTCTAAGGAGAAGGATGTCTGCCCTGTGTTTCTGGTTTCTGGCGAAAGCTCAGAAGAACAGGTCAAAGGGAACCTTTGCCCCTGCTGTTGTCCTTTGCAGGGTCTGCAGTGGGCGTCTGGGGGCTGCATCGAGGCTGGTGGGGGCAGACTCCCGGCCCTCACGTCCCTGCCTGCTGGCCATCACCTGCTCTGTGTGCTTTGCAGGAAGGAGGAGACAGTCACTGTGTACCCCGCAGATGTGGTGCTGTTTGAAGGGATCCTGGCCTTCTACTCCCAGGAGGTGCGAGACCTGTTTCACATGAAGCTCTTCGTGGACACAGACGCGGACACCCGGCTGTCTCGCAGAGGTGTGTGCGCACAGCCTGCGGGGCCCTGCCGTGGCCTGTGACGGCTGCTGAGGTGGCCATGTGGCCCAGCCCAGAGGATGTCCACACGTTTGGCCACATTTGAAAAGTGATTAGTCAGTTAATGTTGTGGGTAACAAGAGGCTTGTGAGGTCATGGAGGTGAAGTGAGACGTTTACGCTCCAGCTTCGCTGGGCAGAGATCTGGTTCCTTCTCATATCCCCACAGGCACCATGGTCAGGAGAGGAGGGGACAGTAGGACACCTGGGGGCAGGGGCGCCCATGTCTGCAACACTGGGCCCTCGTCCTGCACTGTCCAGAAAGCTCTCTGGAGGTTTTGTCACTCTGTCCAGCCAGCCCTGGAGCAAGTGTCTTGTTTCCTGGTGGGCCTGACCGGCCTGGGGCACTGCTGGGGTGGGAGCTGAGTGTGCGGGCAGCGGGCAGCCCCAGGGGAAGGCGAGGCAGGCTTGGGTGTGGTGGGGTGATGTGGACAACTCATGTTTGTGCATAGCATGTACGTGTGCACACACGTTCCTTGTTCCCAGAGGCAGGGGCCTGCACCGGAGGCACTAGAAAGTTCTGTGGGGCAGGTTGGAGGACTGAGGCTTCCAATTCAGCTCTTGGTAGACAGGCAGAGCTCCCGAGAGGTTTGGAACAGGGCAGGTGAGGGCCTGAGCCCGCTGCTGGGAGATTATCCTGCCAGAGGGAATGGTAGTGTGACGGGGGCTGATGCAGGCTGCATTTCCTACCTGGAGGACAGACAGGGCTGTGGACGCTGTGGTGGGAGGGGAAATGAAGAGCTGGGGAGATGAGAAGCCCAGCAAAGGCAGTACTGTGGCGGTGACCAAGGGGAGTAATGAAAGATGGCTGCTGCTTTGTGTGGGACAGGAAATGACAAGGTTAGAGTCTCACCACAGCAAATGACCAGCAGGTCAGATTTTGTAAGCTTCAACCCAGAGCCTTCTGACTTCAGAGTATGTCAGATGTTCTCGGTTCATGAAACAAATTTGCACTTGATCCAATTCCTTGCTTTTGTTGCAAGAACTGTACTTAGAACCAGCAGAATGTCAAGTAATGGGTCCTGGGTTTTGCCCTCCCAAGTCGTAACAGGACCCATGCTTGTCAAGGTGGTTGGAGCATCACTTCCACTCTGTGGGATGGGGTAGAGGTGGGGTAGGGTGGAGTTAGGGGAGAGGTGGGATGGGGTCAGGATAGAGGTGGGATGGGGTGGGGTAGAGGTGAGATGGGGTGGGGTAGAGGTGGGGTGGGGTGGATGGGATGGGGTGGGGTGGGATAGAGGTGGGGTGGGGTGGGGTGGGGGTTGAGGTTTGGATGGCTAAAAGCAGGGGAGGACGGGGAGGCCTGCCTTCTAATCCCTGCAGAGCTCTAGCTGGCTTGGTGGCTTCAGTGGCTCTTGTGACCTCCCAGGCCTGGGTTTCGTTGTAGGTTTTTGGGGTTGGGACTCTGGCCAGGTTGGAGTTACATGGTCTTTTCTGATAGATAATTGGAACCTGAGCCTGATAGTGCCTCAGGACCTGGCTTATTCTCCTACCTGGGTTGATGTGTCCTATTAGCAGCGTGAAGCCTTGGAGGGACAACACTGGGGTCACAGGAACTGACTTAGTAGCCATGTGACCTTGGGGCATAACCTTGTGCCTCATTTTCGTGTTGACCATCTATTGATCAGTCCTCCTGGGGTAGGTGTGACGTTTGGAGGTGATGCAGGTAAAATGCCCAGCAGTGTGTTAGGCTGTAAACGCTGACCTGTCCATCACACACCTGCTCTGCCTGGCATGGTACATGTTGAGTTTTCTGTCAGCGCTGGTCAGACCTGTGAGTGGTCACGTCCTCAGAGCTGTGACGTCAGGCTGGTGTCATCACTAGTCTTGCACGTGCACTTGGTGCCAGCGGCGCAGTCTTACTGAGGGAGGAGGGGGCTGCAGTGCACCCCGGGAAGCTAGAGCCACATTTTGTAAGGTGCCCACATCCTTAGAAATCAAGTGAGTCTTGCCCGCTAGTTGAAGCATAATTATGGCGTAGATTATGCAGAAAATTGTCCCTCCCTTGCTTGTACTGGATCCTTCTGTGAAACGAGGGAAAGAACGAGGTGCTGGTGGCCCCTCAGCGGCTTTCTTGGGGTGAGCTCTGCGGCCCCCACCTTCCCGAGTACTCCCTGGGCAGGTGTTGCTCTGTCCTCCTAGATCTGCTGTCTTCTCGTGTCACCCACTGGCGAGCTCCTTTCCTGGTGGACTTACTGTCCTCGCAGGACACAGAGTGTGCCCAGCATGTTCTTTGTGGGGCAGGAGGGCGCCTGACTACGATGTAGTTGTCACCAGAAAAGTGCGTCTTGCAGCTCAGCCCTGGCGTCAGGCCCCTGGGGCTCTAAGAGGAAGCTGCCTGGGAGCAGGCGTGTGTTTGTCTTCTCCCAGCTCTGATAGCCTGGTCCAGTTTCCTTTTTTGTTTGGACTTTATCCAGGGCCATGTGAAGCATCAGTGGCCGCACTGCTGTGGGCTGGGCGAGTAGTGCTCGCTGGCTGCGTGCCAGAGCTCCAGGGCCACTGATGTTCAGCCTCCCCTGCTAAGTGTCCGTCCCTGCGGGGCTGCCAGGGTGGCGGGGGAGCAGGGCCTGTGTCGAGATACCTGAGGAGACAGGCCATTTCCCAGCGGGTCGGCACCGCTCTGGTCTGGACGGGAAGTTAGAGGGGTTGTGAGGCCAGTCCTGATGCCCTGGGGACCAACCAGCCGTCTTATTCCCAGGGCTCAGTGGGAAAAGCTCTTTGTAAACTGAGGAGCTGTCCGGGGTAGCTGTGCTCCTGCTCCAGACTGCAGTCTTCCTGTCGCTGTTCCATCCAGCTGGTCTCTCAGACTGGTCACCAGCCTGGGTCTCAAGCACAACGCCCCTCCTTCCTGCCCCTGCCTGCTCATGTGTGCCCATGTGCATGCACATGTGGAGACAGGCTTATTCAGAGACGCAGCATTCCAGAGATAGTACGCATAGCATTCTTGTTACAGTGACTGTCATTCCACACTTGAGTCTGTAACCTGAGAAATGGTTGGGAGGCACCAAGGGGCCATCCCAAACGATTGGGGGTTGGGGGAGGATGTCACAGCTCATGGCACTAAGATTTAAAATGGCACCTGTAGGGGATGCTGGGATAGCTCAGCGGTTGAGCACTTGCCTCGCAATTGTGGGGTCTGGGGTTGGAGTCCCAACCCCAGCCTTTGCAAACCCACATGCTGAACTCTGTGGCACGGCTGGCAAATAGCTCAGTGGCAAAAGTGCTCACCTCTCATGCGGGAGGCCCCCAGTTCAGTTCCCGCCCCCTGTGGCCCCACACCCACCTGTGTGGAATGAAACCATGTCACAGCTAATGATGTACAGCTATGGAGACTGCTCTGGGCCCTCCCCCTTTCTCTCTGTCTCTCACTTCTCAAAACAATACAACAAATCTTGAAAAAAATAATAATAATAAAGTGACACCTGTAGGGAGGGGCTGTTTTCATGGAGAGAATCACCTTCAAAACTCACTACTGAGTTTGGGAGAAACGGAGGTTCGGGGAGATTAGTGTACTGTGGAGAACCTGCATTCCATTCCCTTAAACGGGCAGAGCCTCTTCCATTTTTGACAAGATTCTATTGAAAAGGTGTTTGAAAGCCCTTGAATGAGACTGCCCAGGAGGAAGACGGTAGGAGGTGGGTTTGGGTCAGCCTGGCCTGCTTTGCAGCTGCAGCCCACTGCTTCACCATGGTTTTCTCCTTTTCACTAAGTGGTTCTGTTTGCAAACCACAGTGCATGCGTTAAGCAGGAATGACTGACCGCAGCTGGACCTCTGCCTGCCTTCCACCCCCGAGGCCTGGAGTGTGGGTGGGAGCTGGGCGTGACAAGGGTGGGCGCCGCGGCAGAGGGTCACTGGACAGACGGCACACAGATAAGTGCAGGGGACGGGATTCACGTGGGCACAGAGGAACGTCTCTTGGCAACCTGCCCCCTCGCCAGGAAGCCCCACCACCTCTCTGGCCAGCTTTGCATCGTGGGCCGTCCAGGACCGCTGCTTTTCTTTCCTGTACACACTGAAATGTATGTGGGTCAAATGCTGCTTGAAATGAGAAGCCGCTTGGCCGGGGCTGGCCAGCCTTCTTCTGCCTGAGAGCACTGTGCCGCAGCTGAATTTGACAGTTGCAAGATGTAAAAACGTGACTCATTTTTCCCGAAGCTGCTGCTGACCTGTAGGGACCAGGGGTCAAGTGCCCCAGGACCCTGGCATGTGAGTGACCCTGAGGGACCATGGCACCTGCCTGAGCTAAGCCGCCACGTGGAAGGCGGATGGATGTGCATTGGCTCCTGCACCATTTTTTTGATTCTTGTTTTTCCTTCTCTTACAGTATTAAGGGACATCAGCGAAAGAGGGAGGGACCTCGAGCAGATTTTATCTCAGTATATTACATTCGTCAAGCCTGCCTTTGAGGAATTCTGCTTGCCAGTGAGTTGCGTTCTTGGTTTATTTGTTGTTGAATTCAGGATTTAAAATTCAGTCATACCCACAAAGCCATGGTGCATACCCATCCATTGGGGAGCTCCCTAGCTTGAGGCTTATTGCTCTCTGATGACCTTCTGCAGCCTCTGTCCTACTGTGTGTTCTGCAGCTCTGCCCTGCCACTTACTTCCTGGGTAGCCATTAGGTTCCTGCTGTTGAATTCCTTTAAGCGCTGCCCTTCCTGCTCTGTGGGCTCATGGTGGGAACCCCTTTACTGAAGGTGTGTCACATCGCAGGACAGGCTGGGCCGTGGTAGTGGTTGGAGTGTGTGAGGGACCCCAATCTGCTGGCTTTTCCCTCTGACTCTGCCCTGTAGCCAAGCTGGCTGGGCGCGTGTCTGCGCCCACATGATGTGCTGCAGGCTGTCATATCGGGGTGAGCTCTGTACTTCTGCCCTGGCACTGGGAGCCCGAGGGAGCCGGCCTTCAGAGAAGGAAGGTTGGGGCAGGGGGATTCTCAGCTAATTAGCCCTCAGCCCAGAAGCACTCTCAGCTTCCTGGGGAAAGACAAACATGAATGTTGAGGCCACTGGGGACAAGAGGTATGGAGGGGGTGGGTGTGTTAGAGGAAGGAGGGGTATTAAACTCAGGAGACTCCTATTCCTGTGAGGGTTTATATATAATTAAGCTCTGAGAAGGGGACCAGGGGGACTTAGCCTGGTTTGGGTGATATTTTAGGGAGACTGGGGTCTGTGAGCACATTGAGAAGAAGTGTGGCATTTCTCTAGAAGTTTCTCATAATTCCTTCTTCCTCTTTTCCTGGGGAAATGAACCCAGACCTTCTTTGCTTCTTTAAGTCTGTCAGTTTGTTTTGCCGTCAAAGCAGACTTGACTTTGGTTTCAGGGTGAGGTGGGGTCTGAGTCAGCCTGGGTGACCTTGTGGGCTGGGTTGCAGGATTAGGTTTCTGGGAAGAGCACAGAGGCGCCTGTGGGATTTCATCCATCCATCTGCCTGAGGACCTCTCCTATTCTTGTTAACTTCATAATAAGAACACAAAATACTGCATGTATTATTGGACATAAATCACGGTTAACTGACAATTTTCTGCTGTGTAGTCTAGTTGTTACAGTGCTCAGAATTCTGCATAAGCATCTTCTGGGAAGTTTCTGCTTGTTCCACTATCCATCCACTCTACTCAGGGAGGGTCAGATCACTGCCCTGTGGTCCTGGATCTTGGATCTCATAATCGTCTGCCTGGGTCAGCTTGGGTCTGGGCCCTGACGCAGTTGTATTTCAACCGTTCTAGTCTGGAAGCTGCCCACAGTCAAGACTCATACATTCTTAAGACATTGTTGTCATGTTTTTACCCTATACTTAGATTATACACACAGATCTAGTTATTTTTAAAGTGGTCCACAAAAATCTCAGTAAATTAAAAAAAAAAAAGAAAAGATTGTGGTATGTGTTAATTGTGGCCTTTAAAAAAATAGTGTAATAACAGAGCCAATAAAAATGGTCTTCGATGGGAATTACTTTCTGGGTTTACCCTTGTGCTGGACAGACTGTGCAGAATTCAAAGCTGAACTGTCCCCCTGTTAAGTTGGGTCTTACTAATTCATACTTTTCCCTGTGGTGAAGAGGCAATTACAGATTTGGTTTCAAAGACCATGTTCTCTGTGCAGGTTATAAACTGAAACAATGTTGAATGTTAATGATGAGAACTCAAGAAAAAGCGGATTCATTAGGATTTAGATAAAGTGAATAAAAAACATTATGCCAGGATCAGTACCGAGAAGGCCAGCCATCCTCATGTTCCTGCAGAGATGGGTTTGGGCTGGTTTCTCTCAGAACTCCTCCTTAATGCATTGTGAATATCTCTATCCGCAGACAAAGAAGTACGCGGACGTGATAATTCCTAGAGGTGTAGACAATCTAGGTGAGTCCTCATGGGGTGTCTCCTTGTGGGGCAGGATGTGGTGACCAGACAAGGCTCTACAGAGTGTGACCCACTAGGCTGCTGTGGTGACACAGAGGAATTCCTCCCTGCCTGCCAGCCTGGGGACCAGGCCCCTGTGAATATGTCTGTCTGTACATGAGGACACACTTGAACTTGTGTCCTCACGATTGGGTTTGGTTTATACGGCTTGGACACCACCACAGAAGAGACGTGCTCTCTGCGCATCTCCCCATAGAGCATTTGCTGTCCGTCCAGTTTTGGTGATTTTAACATTAATTATTTGCTTGAGGTGTATAATTTGTTTCTAATGCTAAGAAAAGAGACTCCCTTAGATTATCTTTGGAGGAGAGGGCCTTCCGCAGGGGTGGAGGCTGGAGGTTTCCTGGTGGAAGCGTCCCAGCTCAACGATGGAATTGGAGCGAAGGCCAGCCCTCTGGTCTGCAGGGTTTCTGCCGATGGCTTTCACACAATTGAGACTGACTGAACTGATCAGAAGCCTGTTCTCTAGGGTCTTCTGTGTGCCAGGCGTTGCCTGTCTTACTCTTAACCCTTTTAGTGTGGCGGGCTGATCTGTTGGCTCATACATAGACCATTACATGACCCCCCGCATTTCTCACTAGTACCGCTGGCAGAAGGCAGCGCTAGGAGGGGTAAGAAGTCTCCTGTGAGGGAGCTCACGTGAGCCTCATGGGAGGCTTCGGGAGGTTGAGTGACCAGGAACAGTGTTTAGCCTCTGGCTCCCACGTGCCCTTGAACGCATACAGACACGCGGGCTTGCGTGTGCTCCTGCTCCTCCCGGGCCCATCCTAACACTCTGGTGGTCTGTCCCACAGTGGCCATCAACCTCATCGTGCAGCATATCCAGGACATTCTGACCGGAGGGCCCTCCAAACGGCAGACCAACGGCTATCTCAATGGCTACATCCCTGCACGCAAGAGACAGGCCTCCGAGTCCAGCAGCCGGCCACATTGACCGCGGCCCCTGCAGACCCCGACCCCTCGCTCCAGGAGACAGGAGTAGGTGGCGGGAGGCTCTGCTCACCTGGACGTGTGCTTTCCTGTGACACCGCTTATTTAAGAAAACACCATGGAGAGGAAATGCCTTTGACTTGTTTTTGTACTTTGGAGCCGAGAAATGAAATAGAACTTGACCCTGAGCTTACGTGACAAACTGTGCCAACTACTACTGGTGATGCCTAATTATGAAGCCAACATGTAACCAGTTATAAATATATATATATATATACATATGCATATATATATAAGGATCTATTTTTATGTAAATGTACAAATACTGTAAAGCTGTTTGCCGTAAGTATTTTGCAGGAGGGCCTGTGCTGATGTTTGGGGACTGGAGCTGGCATTTCATGAAGGGCAGGTTGCCTGCGTGTTCCAGGAGGGGCAGGCTGAGGCATCTTCGAGGGACGGAGTGGAGGATGCTCGGGTCTCATGCTGAGTGCTTGCAGAATGCACCTTGGAACTGGAGCTTAATGATAAGGAGATACGCTTTTTTTTTTTTTTAAATGTTAAAATTAGGCAACACCTCAACTGAAAAATCAAACTCAGGGAAGAGGCCACTAGGGAGAAACCTCTAGTGTTCTCCCTCCGCCCCGCCCCCCTGCCCTCCCTGGGCTGCTCAGGTGGCAGCCCCAGTCACCCGCTTTGCGCTGCCCCCTCTCCTTCCCTGCCAGGGATGTGCTGGGTCAGTTCCTGGTAGAATAGGGAAGGCGGGAGAGGGAGACACAGGTCCCTCCTGCCTCAGGGACGTCACGGATCAGATTCCTCGGGCCATTTCCCCGGATGTCGAGTGCACAGCGGTGCTTGCAGTGCCAGCCCCGAAAGGCGACAGGGAGCTCTGCCCGTGGAGGGAGTGGTAGCTTTTGTTCCCCAGGTGGGTTCTGCAGGGAGATGGGGAGGACACGCACCTCTTTGCAGGACTGCAGCATGGCAGATAAGGTGACTCATTAAAGACACCAGCTCGGGGTGTGGCGGGCCAGGAGCGCAGGTGGAAGAGGAAATGGAGTATTCACGTTAAAAGCCAGAGTCTTAGCTTGGAAACATTGGGGGCAGAGAATTCCAACGTTCCTGAGGACTCTCTTGGTGAAAAACTTTCTTCTTTGGAAGATGTGCAGATTTTGTGGGAGAAGTGGGGGGACCAGGTAAAACTGAGGGGGTCTGATTAGAGTCCTACAGCCTCAGCTTTTAACTGCTCAGCACCAGAGTCTTTTCTTGTCGTGTTGACCACCTCAAACGCCCTCAGCTTTTCCACGGAACTGCCCTGCCGGGAACACTTTAGGGAACCCTGCTCCTCTTGTAGCCGTTGGACCCCATTACTCTAGTCCAATTGGCCCTTTGACTCAGCACCATCCAGTTTGCTTCTCCTTTTGTGGCCTTGGTTTGACTCATAACTCCATGTTGCTGTTTCAAAAAGTCAAACCTAATCGCCCCCCAGCTTTGCCACCCCAAGACGGCCACGGGGCGCACCGCAGGCTCGCCGCCTGGTTAGCACAGGAAGGCCCGAGGGGTCTGCTTTGAAAGCTGTTAAAACTCACTGGGCCCAGAGTTCTGGAGTGTGTGTTTCAGAATCATGTCATCTTTCTAGTCATGCCTTGTACGGTGCTGAGGTGAACGGTGGATGGCAGGCTGGGTTAGGGTCCCCTTGCCTTGATGGGGCCTGTGTCCTCAGGCGAGGCCTGTCAGTGGGTAGCACGTTCAACTTTACTTGAAGCTCCCAGGTGCCAAACCACTTAGTGCCTTGGCTGTGTCCCACTGCCTAGGAGGATGGGTTCTTCTCATCTCTGCACCTTGACTTAACCTTGCCGCCGCCTCATCTGCCCGTGGTGTTGGGACCAAGCCTCAGTGTCGGAGCAGCACAGCGCCTCCCAGCTGGGAAGCAGCACTTAGGGCATAATGCTTGGGGGCAGGGCAATGCCCTGGTTCTGTGACACTCTGTGTCCTGGGCAAGGAAAGGGTGGGAAGATCTGCCTTCAGGTGAGCCCAGCATATAGTCAGCTGTCTCTGAACTTCAGTTTTCCCTGTGACAAATTCTGGACTTGGCATTTTAAGAGCCACTGGATCTCTGATGCTACTGGAGAGCCACCAGGCCAGGGACCCTGGCCTGAGTCACCTGGGTGCGCTGCCGTCTGGGAGGAGGCGCCGGGGTGATGTTGGCTGTGTGTTTGTGGGAGTCTGGGCTTCAGAGCCCCGCACCGTGCTTGTTTTGCCTCCCTGCCCCCCTCCGAGGTATGTCCCTCCATCAGGTGTTTAGGAAACAAGCACAGAAGCTCCTGTCCTGCGAAGCCTGGCTCCACCCTCATGCTGATGGAACTGCGCACGGGGAGGCTTTTTCCTGGGCAGCCCAGGACCGGCAGGAGCAGAGAGCTGGCAGTCTGTAGGAGGACTCAGGTGTGACCTCAGGTGTCCTTTGATCTGGAGTGGCTAGAGTGGGCCCTTAGGCGGTGCCTATATCGCAGGGTCTCTGAAAGACAGGCCAAGGGAAGGTCTCTAGCTCGCCCCTCAGAGGCCATCGTCCCTGCAACACCCCACTCTGGTCCAGGCTGCTCAGCCGTCATGGGACACTGGCTTCCTGCCTTTCTTGGGCTTGGCTTGGACCCTTGCCCTGGTGCCCAGTGGGTCACCAGTCTCACTAGGCCACTGGGTCAGGCTGAAGGCTTGTACACTCGCAGAGCAGGAGAGAAGCAGGAGGGGGCTGGAGCTCAGGGACCTTGTGTCACTTCTGTGCTGGGTTGGGCCAGCCGGGACAGGTTCTCGTGGGAGAAACATTTTTCCTGTCCCACAGAAAGGGAGGGGACAGGCCGGGGAACAGGGCATGTCTGGAGCCCAGAGCCCTGTAGGGGCTCTTGTCTCTGGGCCTTGTACCGCCCCCTTGGGCAGGTGGCAGCTGACGGCTCAGGAACGGGGTGGGCAGCTAAAGACTGGCCTTTTTTTCTTTCAGATGCTTGCTTTTCCTCCTTTTCTTCTACCACCCTGCCTTTATTGTTCATAGTTACAAAAGTGACCACGTACTCTGTACTTTGCTGTAAATAAAGACCGAACCAAAAGAGCCACCCATGCCTTCCTTGTGGTGCTTGGGTGGGAGGGGCCCAGGTCAAGGCCCCAGGTGATAAGAGGGCCTGGCGGTGATGGGAGGTGGTGGGAAGTGATAGGAGGGCTGGTTGGTGATGGGAGGCTCTGGCTGTGATGGGAAATGATGGGAGGTGATGGGAGGTGATAGGAGGTGATGGGAGGACCCAGAGGGGATGGGGGTGATGGGAGGTGATAGGAGGTGATGGGGGGGCCCAGAGGTGATGGGAGGTGAAAGGAGGGGATGGGAGGTGATAGGAGGGGATGGGGGGCCCAGTGGGGATGGGACGGTCTGGTGGTGATGGGAGGTGATGGGAGGACCCAATAGTGATGGGAAGGCAGCCGGTTGACCACGCCTTAGCAGGCCTGGGCTGGACCCCTGGTGAGATGGTTGCATTTCTTTGCTGTCCCTGAAAGCTATGTCATGGTTTCTGGAAGCTTCTGTTCCCTGGTCATCTGGATCAGAGAGCTCCTACAATTGTCACCAATTTAGGTATGTCCTCCCCTCACTGCCTTCTCTGGGCCAGTCACCACTCCTTTCAACTTCCATAATCAAAACCAAAATAAATCCTAAATAAAGAAAATTTGGGGATGGCTGGGGAGAGTTTACAGTACAATACAAACATCCTCAAGTTGGTTACCGGTATATATATAATTACTCTGATGGAATATATTTAATTGATACTCATCTATCAATCCATGCAGATATTTGCTGTTCCCTGTATTTAAAAGACCCATGTCACCCACCACCAAAGATTTTAAATAAGTGGCTCTTGTGCTCTGAGCGGCACCCTCGCCTCCCACCATGTTTTCACCTTCCTCAGCTCCCACGCCTTCACCCACTGCCTCCCACACCGAATCACCCTCACTAATGTGCAGGGCCGCCCTGCTCTTTCGAGCCACTTGTTCCCTTGCCAGATGCAACCTTACCAAGGAACGGAGCAGATCCAAAGTAACTTCCTTAGGGACGTTCTGCCCTCAGAAGGTTGCTGCGGCAGCCCTACAAAAGCTGGTATCAAGTACGTCTCATCTTTAGGTACATGGTGACGTAAGTGGCCTGCATAGCTCCCACAGGCGGTGGTTGTGCCGGGTGGCTTAGCTGTGACCCAGTCTCCTATCTGCATTACTTTCTCCCAGTCTTGGCCACCTGTGTCCTCTGTGGACCACCTCTGTCCCCTGTGGTCCACCTCTGTCCTCTGACCACCGGTGTCCTCTGACCACCTGTGTCCTCTGTGGACCACCTCTGTCCTCTGGACCACCTCTGTCCTCTGGGCAACCTCTGTGCTCTGAGGGCCACCTGTGTTCTTAGAACTCCGCTAATCTCAGAACCTCACTTCTGCTCCCTTTAATTGGGCGACAAGGTGCAGACCAGGGAGGCCCTTGAATGAACTTTTTTTGTCTTCCTCCTTCAGAAAATTCTTTGAGCGAACCTCTGCTCCACAACTAGGAGATGCCCATTTCACTGGTGCCGCTTTAATCAAACTATTCATTGGCTGAGATCGGAAGGAACCTGTTAGGACCCGCTGAAGGGTTTTGTAGAGAGTAGAGGAGGAGGCCTGGCATGTGGCGAAGTCTGCTTTGAGGGGCTGGGACCAGAGAGATGGGTTTCTATCATCATGTGGTCATAGGTTGTTTCGATTTTGATCCGAAAGCAGAGGTTAAACAGATTATTTTCTAAAAACCAGAAGGAAGTTAACCCATGTGCTAAATCTTGGGTAATGTTTGTAAATATGCCAATGTATATTTCTAAATAAATTATCAGGGATTCTGGGATAGCTCAGGAGTTTGAGTGCTTGCCTTGCAATTGTGAGGTCCAGGATTCAATTCCCGCCCCTGGCCCATGCAACCAATATGCTGAATTGAGGTGCAACTGGTAACAACTGAGGTGGCTCAGCAGGGGAAGGTGCTCACCTCCCATATGGGAGGCCCCCAGTTCGGTTCCCGCCCCTCACAGCCCCACATCCACCTGTGTGGAATGGAACCATGTCACAACTAATGATGTGCAACTATGGGGACTGCTCTGGGCCCACCCCCTTCTCTCTCCTCTCAAAACAATAAAGTAAATAAATTAGGAACTAAAATAACATAAAATAGCCAAGTGTATCAATTTGACTAGGAAAAACCCCACACATGTATTCTCCATTGAATGAGTGGAGATGAAGGCACGAGAACCAATTTGTCATGCATTTCCCTTTTGCCTGGAGGATTCGTTTGGACTAGATCAGTGGTCCTACCAAGTGTGGCCCCGAATGGAAACGGCCTGGGGGCTAGGCCAGTGTTGGCTCAGTGCTGACTGTCCTGGGCCTCACTCATGTGCCACACGGGTTTTCTGCCGAAAAGTCCAGCATTCTCTCGTGCAAAGTAATTCCTCTATCAGTGCCTGGTACTTTCTTTTCAGTTCCTAAAATTCCCAGCTTTCATGGTCATGCTCACATCAGACTTTGCCGGCTGTCTTTACACTTTCATGCTGTCTTTGATCCTTGAAACCGCCCTGCAAAGTATGGAAGGAATGCGGTTACTCCAGCTTTAAAGAAGGAATGGATTTAACCCAAAGCTGGGGGAGGTGGGAGGGGCTTGTAGTGAGACTGCGGCACGTGCCTGCCATCTAGTGGTAGATTTGGACCTCAACAGGAGGGTTGCTGAGGTTGCGGGACTAATGTTAATACGTTTGCTTGGCTACCATGCCGTCAAATGTCCCTAGAAGTCGAACTGCTGATGTGATTTCTATTTTTTTTCCCCCTGGAAAATCTTTATTAAAGCCTTCACTCTGGGTTAGTTGGAGCTGACTCTCTCAGTTCCTCTATTGCTACAATTTATTGCAGTGGTTTCCCACTGGCCATCTTAGTTACTGGGGGCTTGTGAAAGACGTTACTGGGATCCATTCCTGACAAATTTGATTCTGGAGGTCTCAAGAGAAAACCTGTTATAACAAGCTGTCCAGAAGAATCAGGTGCACAGGCAGAGGTGGAAACGGAGAACGGAAACAGCAGGGTTCGTTTCTGTGTTGTTTAAGGCTCTTCCCCACCTTAAAATTACTTCTATGTAGTTTGTACTTTTTGATGCTATTATAAACAGTATATTTAAAAATTCCAGTTTCCAACTGCTTGTTGGTAGTATATAGAAATATAATTGATTTTTGGATACTGGTCTTCTCTTGCAGGCTTGCTAAGCTCATTTATTAGTGTTAATATTATCTTTAGAGTGTTTTCAGGAGGGAGCAGAGATAAAACAGTGGTTCAGTCTCCCATGTTTAACCAGAAGATTTTGAGATTTGTATATTTATTTTTATCATTTCCATGGGTTTGGAGATTATACATTATATTTATCTTACTTTAGTGATTATCTCTTTTTTTTTTTTTTTTTTTAAGATTTATTGTTTTTGACAGAGAAGAGGGAGGGTCCAGAGCAGTCTCCATTGTTGTACATCATCAGTTTTTTGACATAGTTTCCTCCCATACAGGTGGATGGAGGCGGTGCAGGGCTGGAACTGGACTGGGGGCCTTCCACATGGGAAGCACACCCCAGTTCAGCATATGGGTTCACATGGGCCAGGGTGGGGATTCGATCCTTGGTCCCTGGGGTTGCAAAGTGAGCACTTAACTTGCTGAGCCATCCTGGCTTCCCCTAGTGATTATCTTTTAAAATTAACATGCTTACTTGACAAATATCTCTAATCTTCTAAACAATAGAAGAGCTTTAGAAAGTTTTAGCTGATCACACAGCTTGTCTTATGTGTTAGAGCTGCTAAGCATGTATATTTGTATACATATATACATATGTATACATATTATGTACATAAACATTAAAGATTTATTTCATTGTTTGAGAGAAGGTAAGATTCTTCCTAATTCTGCCTCCTCGCCTTTCCATTTTCTCCCTCTAGATAAGATGTATGCAGGGCCCTTTCTTCTCTCCTTTATGTCTCTTCCTCTCATTTTATTTTTGATCTTTTTAACTTCTCAATGCTATATTTTCAGTTTCCCTTATTTCTCTTCAGCCATGTTTATCCACCAAGTTTTTAATTTCATTAACCATATTTTTAGCTTAATAAAAACCACTATTTTATCACATTACAAATCTGCTTGTTGGTTTCCTAAGTGTCTTATCCTTATGTTTCAAATGATCCCATAGGCTGTTTGAGGTCAGGAGCCACGACATACACTTTTCCTACAGCTAGATGTGCTCCAGCCTGGTAGCACTTGTCCACGTGATAGATGCCGAATAGTTGGCTGACTTTTGTTTTGGAGCCAGGCACCGTGTTAACATGAGATGCACACATTTTTAAAGAGTGTCGCAAAACCTGTGTCAGAGGTGGTTCTGACAGAGGGGTGGACTCTAGCCGACGTGTGGCTGTGCAGCCCGCATGGCGTTTGAAACTCAGCTCCGCCTGTGGGCGGTTTATCTAGAACCGGCCACTAGATGGCGGGAGGGAGTCACCTTCAGAACAGCGGGAGGGCAGTCAACTCAAAACACCCAACAGTTCCCATGTGCCAGGCACTGTGCCAAGCCCTCTCAGCCCTCAGGGACCTCAGAAATGTCCAGAGGACACTAGCATGTAGAATAATGCTCAGAAAAGGCAGGATGGAACGTGCACAGAGGTGGTGAGTCTAGTTACTAGACGGAGGGGGTCTCCAGGAGGAACAGTGGCATCTTTCCCAGGGAACTGAGGTTCGTTGGTTCCTAGGAGGGAAACCGACAGTCACCCTCCCAGCCTCACTCACCTCTTCATGTGGCCGGGTCATGTGCACATGTCTCATTCCCATCAGTTTCTTCTGCTACAGGGCTCCTGGCCTCGCGTTACAATTGACCGACTGTGTGACCTGGGTTAGCCACCCCCAGCCTCACTTTCCTTATTTAGGGATTATGATCCTGGTCCTACTGCCTCACAGGGTTGCTTCCTATTTTAGCAAAGTATAAAGGTTAAAATGCTTTGAAAATTTATAAGTGCCATATACTTATGAGGCATTACAATAATTGTTCATGTAAATTTCCCTAAAATTTCTTCACGGCTCCGGCACTTTGTGTCCACTGTGGGCATTTACGGACTTGATTGGGACGTGATCTCTTCCAGAAGAGGATATATGTGCAGGCTGCTGTGCTCCAGGCGGAGTCAGAGGAGACGCAGAGCTCAGACGGCCCTGTCACCGAGGTGCTGGGTGTCAGCCGTGTCACCGAGGTGCTGGGTGTCCGTGGTGTCACCGAGGTGCTGGGTGTCAGCCATGTCACCGAGGTGCTGGGTGTCCGTGGTGTCACTGAGGTGCTGGGTGTCAGCCCTGTCACTGAGGTGCTGGGTGTCCGTGGTGTCACTGAGGTGCTGGGTGTCCGTGGTGTCACTGAGGTGCTGGGTGTCTGTGGTGTCACTGAGGTGCTGGGTGTCGGCCGTGTCACCAAGGTGCTGGGCATCCGTGGTGTCACTGAGGTGCTGGGTGTCCGTGGTGTCAC